>ML778774.1:785461-811237 GCA_009831015.1 Picea engelmannii | reverse complement strand
ATATATATATATATATATATATATATATATATATATATATATATATATATATATCCATGGTAGCAGTCATGAAAGACAATACATGTTCAGCTCAACCATAGAAGAAGACCTCTTCAAAGAGAAGCCTTAAATCATTCCTGGTTGTCCATCTAGATCTGTGATCCTACGATGAAAGGTAGAAGTGGAATCTCTAGGGCATGGAATCTATAAGAAACTCCATGGACCCAAAAGTAAAATAAAAACAAGAAGAAGAACATGAATCCAAGAAAGAAGAACCAAAACAACAAGTCATTGTATCAAGAATCACAAGATTACCAGCTTGATATGAACTCACTAAAAGCAATCAAGTAGAAGAACTGAAAGTCGTGATGAAGAACAATGTACGAAAGACTTATGAATGAAAACATTACGAGATCTAGAACCAGAGGTTCTCTCAGATGGAGGGAGAAGACTATGATGATTGATTGTTCCAAGTACACCAGACTTATCTCTATATAAGTCATTATATTATCTGCAACATCCATAAGTCAGAATTTCACATCAGATGAATGCAAAGAATGTTCTCCAGAGAAATTGAATAAAGAGCGTATGAAGAGAAATCTAAAGACTTTGAGGCATACCAGAAAGATACTCCTATATGTAGATAAGAAGATGACAACTTGGCGGAGAACCTCCAGTGGACAGTAGAAGCGTGGTGAAGATTTTCTATAACATCAAGATGACTACTCAGAAGATCAGATCTCATGATGACAGAATAAGTACCACATGGATATGTTCCAGTTCTCCAACTATGATATACTCTATTGTTCAGATCTACATGAAGCCTTCACAGTGTTCCAGACTACAATACAACCATTACATTATCCATGATGAAGTCCAGAAAGGAGAAAGTGATTCTCCAATACATATCTCTGCAGATGAGAAGATACACATACATTTTGGTAAGGCCTCTATTCAAGATGAAAGAACTTGCATACTCAAGCTAGAGCTCGTGGAAATGACTCTCTTAGCTGGAAGGGAAGACTCTCCAAACTAGAAGAAGGTACGCAAACATTTATTTTTGTGATTGAAATAACTCTCTAGTTAGGAGGGAGCATTGAAAATATTATTTATCTTTGTAATTGAAAAATAGTCCAGATTGGACAGATGCTTTCCTGTTCTGAAAGTGGATTGAGATTTCTGACGGACAGTGACTTCCCATTGTAGTTAACATGGGAGGCAAACTGATTGTTGATGTATCATAAACAACGACTTCCAATTGTGGTTAACATGGGGAGTGGTCTAGGACAATCATTCTTCTTGGTAGTCAGTCTGAGTAGTGGTCAAGTAGAATGGTCCACCTTGCCAGGCAATCATTCTTTCGAAGTTCACAGTTGTGAGCAATTTCTAAGAATCATCCGTTTTTTAGGTTGATGTAGGACAAACATTCCTTGAGGGTTATACATTCTCTCCAGGTTACACTTTAGTGTCGGAGGAATGGCCCAGGGTGAGGAATGGTCCAAACAGTTATTCCTCGAGGGCAGACTCATTCTCTCCAGGTTACACTTTGTTTAGTGTCGGAAGAATGGCCTAGGGTGGGGAATAGTCGAGGCTCAACAATCAGGGACAGTTATTCCTCGAGGGCAGACTCATTATCTCTAGGTTACACTTTGTTTACTGTCAGAAGAATGGCCCAGGGTGGGGAATAGTCAAGGACAGTCATTCCTTAGGGCAGACTCATTCTCTCTAGGTTACACTTTGTTAAGTGTCGGAGGAATGGCCCAGGGTAAGGAATGGTCCAAACATTTCTCGAGGGTAGACTCATTCTCTCCAGGTTACACTTTAATTAGTGTAGGAAGAATGGCCCAGGGTGAGAAATGGTCCAGGCTCAGAAATCAGAAATAATCCTTCTTCCTTGGTTGAGAAGAATGGGGCAGATAGTCCATTGTTGATATTCTATATTAAGGGTAGAAATTCTTTCAGATCTCGCAGACGTGAGTGAAAGATTGGCCCAGATGATTATTGTTGATATTCTATACTGAGGGCAGACACTTTTTCAGATCTCACAGACGTGAGTGAAATATTGGCCCAGTTGATTCAGTTTTTATCATAACATCGTTTCTATGCAGAAGAAGACTACCATGGTGGCAAACATTCTTTTAGATCTCATAGACGTGAGTGAAAGATTGGCCCAGATGATACATTTTTTATCATAACATTGTTTTTATGCAGGATGCTCTCAAATGTTTGTTATCAAGACTATATGACAGTAGATGAGGACTACTGTGGTGAATATGTTTCACCTTACGTTGCCGATCAAGTAATTATGTATTACTTGATGTGGTAGTGAACCACTGGATTGTAGTTATGTACTACTATGAATAGACACAGGTGTGTTCTATCCTCGTTCTAATTGCATTGAAGACTATCAGTGGTTTATTGGAGATAATGATCATTTAGATGAATGATGAACATAGATTTTCCAGACAGAAAACAGTTCAGAGCCTTTTACTCCTCTTGTATCACTCTATGGTGAGAGTGACTTATCCAGCATCATATCTAACTACTTAGATGAAGTATGGTTTCGAGAGATGATGTAGCTGATGATGATGGTGATGCTCATGATCTAGTCATGAAATAGTCTAGATGAGTATATTGATGCTACCAGGTAAATGGTATATTTTGTTCTCAAGTCCATTACCTGTAAATACCTCTCTAGCTAGGAGGGAGTGTTAATATTATGGTAGCTGCGGGAGGTATTTACCCCTGTTATCACTCTGTAAATTTCCTAGAGGTTGACATTAGGAGAAATCCACAAAATGTAACTTTATCCAACTTCTTTTGAAGCTAGGATCTAGCCCTTCCAACTTTAGAGAGGGATCTCTCTATAGGATTTATCTATGTTTCAAATTTTAAATATTAGGCTAGGTAAATGAATAGGTCGGTTTTTGTTGTTATAATGTTTGTCGAGTTGGTTGATACAATCTACACATCCATTGGGATATGGGGTCTGTGTTTTAAATAAAATGTGAAATCTGAACCAGAAATGCAAAGGGAAAACTTTCACAGGGCGAGATAATATAATCACTGGATTCTTTAATAGCATAAATGATGAATAGCAGAAAAGATGAGAAAGATAATTTCAACAAAGAAGCAGTTAAGAATTTCTTTATTGAAAACACTAGAAGATAAAACACTAAAATCTTTCGAGTCAGAAACAGGGTATACGAGATAAATCCTGCAACGTTCGTTACTTCTAAAGATTAGATCCAGAAAACAATATGATAACAAAGCGAGAATAACATTCAACTTAGAGAGAAAAACATCACCAGTGAATACACGCAAGAATCCTGTAAAAGTGCCTCCTTTTTTATTAATGGAAGATCTCTTCAAAAATATTACAGTCTGATAGCGTTAGGGTGTGAAGATCAACAACCCTCAATACTTTGAAAGGTGAAGTATTTATAACTCAAATTACAAACGATCCTGTCATTAATGACCATAATGTGCTAAATCTATTTTTAGCCTAACTAACTTAACAAATTTCCTAAATCTAGGAACTGCTTGATGATGTGGTGTAACTGCACGCTGATTTCTAGGTGGACTGTTGATGAAGCCTCTGCACGAACTCATCTGACTGGACAACTGACTGGAATGGGATAGCTCATATACTACTCGATCAGATCACAAAGTTCCTCCCATCGGAGATGACTCGGCACATTGACTTTGAGTAGCCTTCGATACACTTCATCCATTTCTGTGTACTTGGCGAAGGTAGGTTTAGTGAGGGAGATGTATCGAATCTCGTGTTGGATATTGATGTCCCACTGAAGGGAATCTAGGAATGCCTTGCCAGTGATGATCCCTTGAATTCCTGCAAACTTTGAGCTTTCCTTAGCCACATCGGCCAATCTCTTCTTGTAGTCTGGGAGTGTCATCAATTTATCATTGATTACCTTCAGACCAGGAAGACCTTTCTTCTGGAGATCCTCAATCTTACTAAAGAATCTTTGTACCCCTAGGTCCATGGTCTAAACCTTTTCTTCCAGCTGAAGCATTAATCCTCTCTTGGTCAAAAATCTTTTGACCTCAAGGATGGTCTCTGTTCTGTCTTCAATTTTCAGCTCTTCCAGCTCTTCCCTAGTCTTAGAATTGAGGAACTTGATGATCGCGTTCTCCTATGTTGTCATCTTTCCCAGTTCCGATCTGATCTTCTCGATGGCCTGTTTGCTTCTCAACACCAACTCATTCTGCTCAAACATTATCTGTATCATGGGCCATATCTCGTTCATGGACTTAGTGATGTCTGTCCATACACTTTCTTTAAACTCGACCAAGGTTTTTCCTGCCACTGTTTGCTTCCAGAGCTGCTGTAACTCTTGTTTGAGCTGATTCGTCACCTGCTTTTCCTTGGAGAGGATGGTTTGAAAGGAGGATTTGAGTTCCTGAAGGTTCTCAATATCCCTTTTTAGCCTGCTGATCTTTGTTTCCTACAGGTTCATCTTTTCCATAGACTTAGCCAAGTCGGCTGTCTTCTCGAGGGATGTCAATGGAGTTGCTGATGGGAATTCTGTCACTGATGTTGTGCTCACTCCCGAGATCGGAATGGCATTCAATGGAATGAATTCCATTGGCTTCAGTTTCTCTTTCTCTTTTACTAGTTTTTCCATCTCAGCCTCCATCTCCTTTAGCTGTGCATTCTGCTCCATGAGTAGCTTGAGCATTTCATCTTTCTCTCCTTCTTTCTCTGCTATCTACTTCACCTACGAATCCTCTGTGGATAGGAGCTTCAGTTGTTTCCTCAAGGAGGCTATGTCAGCATTCTTCTTCTTTATCATTTCCTCAGCTGCTTTCACATTCGAAGGATCCTAACCGATCTTGAGGACCAACTCCTCCAAAGTGTTGATCCTATTGTCCTTGGCAAAGGAAGATATCTTCTCCAACTTGAGTTGTGTTTGAACATTGTTCAGGGACACTTGTAGTTTGGACACAGTAGTAGAAGCATGTGCCAGTGTGTAAAATACCATTTCCCCTGTCTGCTTGTGTAGATCCATCTGATCAGCCGAATGCACGTCCTTCATCTGGAATTCGAAGGTGGATCTCTTGTAGTCAGTGATCACCTTTGGATCTGGTACCTGAGTCTGGAGGAATTCCATATGCATTCTGCCTTTGTCGGTGTCGAATGCCAACAACAACCTATGTTGCGCAGTCGACGTTTGCTTCCAGAACTGGGCGCAAGTGTTGCTGGTCAGGGTCTGGTTCCTTTTCTTGATCATCTCATACTTTTCGAAGATACTCAGCTTCGGTCCCACCTTGCCTGGCTGGGTGGTTGATGGAGAATCTGTAGATTTTCCCGACGCTGCTAAGGTTATGACCTTATGGAGGCTTGAACTGAAGGGTGGCCTATCAACCTTGGTCACTGTTGTAGACGGGGCTTCCTTTTCTCCGGTCGGGCCAGGAACTGACATAGTCTTAGGCCTCTTACTGTGAAACTGGAACTCTTCGGACGATACCTCCGTGATAGGCGGAGATAAATCTTGCCGAGGTCTTTTCTCCTTTGGGACCTGTGGCATGGATGTTTGAGATAGAGTGGCTGGGGCATCCTGCTGTTGTACTTCGACCAATGTGTTAGGCTCCTAGGCTGTCTGATTTGCGAACTTCTCAACTTCAGGCCTGGACTCATGAACATATGGGATGTTTTTGTTCTTCACCCTCATCTCTGAGATGATCCCACATGGATTGTAATGCCATGGGAAGCTCATGAAGAACTTCATTTCCCGCAACATCCTGTCTACTTCTTCCCCAACGCCACGATTGTTGCATATGAAGGAGCCAATCTGCCCCTTGATTCTAAGTTGCAGCTTTTTCTTCAGTGACACAAAATGGATATCATCGGAATTTATTATCTGCCTTATGTATTCCAAAGAAAAAATTCTAACAAGCAGATACTTGGGCAGCTTATATGGTGCCAACTCACACCCGTATACTCTGATATCGGTGTAATATTGATACAAATACCAGTCCCCCATATTTGTGTTATCCGAGAGATGCAGGATCCTTTGAACTTCATCATTTATCCGAAGCTTGGGTCTGCCACCTAGCATACTTACCACAGGGTGGTAGAACTGATCAATGAACGCCTTGAAGCTGAACTCTGTGGAGTTGTGCTTGAGCAAGGAGGTCCACGCTGTCACTGCCTGGGGTCTACCATCTCCTTCCATCTTCTGCATGGAAAACGTGAATTTGTCCGCTTGGAAGAAGACGAACAAGTATGCCAATATGGACAAGTATCTGAACATGCCTTCTGTGGTGAAATTCACAAACTGTTCGTGAATATTGTCTGCCAAAAAAGTGCTAAAATCAAACTGGGTGGTGGGCTTTTCATCGGTAGAGAAGATGGATAGAAAACCTAGAATGGGTTCATCTACCCACTGATCAAAATAGTATCCTAACAAAGCATAAAGGGATGAGATTATCTGGTTTCCTTTAGTTGAGAACATGGAGGAAGGGTAAGGAGGATTTGTGGAGGGGAATTGAGCGGATGGGGGAAGGAAAAGCTCGAATATTTGAGCTCTTTGGGGGAAGGTCATTTTCTGGTACAACTCTGTAAGAATTTCCAGGTTGAAAGGTGATGCAGAGTCAGCTCGAGGAATTTGCATCATTTGGTCAATAGATTCGGGTGTGACGAGGAAAAGAATCTCTCAGGATGAGGAGACGATGGCTCTTTTCTCGGGAATGTAGTGAGCTTGGCACTTGAGGGCAAAATCTGGAAAAGGATGAATTTGAGGGAAGAGGTAAAGGGGTAAATTGGACTCCCAGAGTTCGATTTCATTACTCTGGTCCAGGAAGACTTCCTTGAGCCACGACTGAAGGTCTGCGAAATCAAAATCGCACTTTGTATCTACGATTAATCGATCTTTGTCGACCAGTGGGATTTTTTCAAGGTCGACAGGAGGCGGGAGGAAAGGATTCTCCTCTCTTTTTGCTTGTTTGGACTTTGGCGCCATTACTGCAACAATACTTGCAAGAAAAAAAACAACGTTAGTGGGGTTTTTGTTGGTGGGGGTAACTGATTGCAATGGAGGAGAAAACGAGGTAAATCTCTCTGGTGTGATGAATGAGTAAATGGTGAAAATAGGAAGAAAAGGGTATCTTTGAGTGAATGGGTGTCCGTTGGGCATGGGAGACAGGTCAGCTGGGTAACGGATATGTCATCCAGTAATAAATGGCCAACAGATCACTTAGAGTGTGAGATGGCAGGTGAAGATGACTGAGGGATATGGATGAGTGACATGGCAGCTATCGAATGGGGTAAAGGTCATAGTGAGGGGGCTTGCCATGAACGAATGGGGGGAAGGACTGACAACAGTTATGGGACGTGACTATTTCAAGAAAGGTGGGTGGTGATGTCCAGAGGTGATGAAGGTCTGTCAAATAGTAGGAGATGATGGGACTTGGATCCATTGGATCACTGCCACGTATAAAGATGGGCCTGCCGGAGGAAAAATACCATTCTAGATTCCCCCCTCAGTTAAAATCAGATCAGTCGGGGGGGTCCGAAATACATTTTGGGTTGTTGATCTGCGTGCCTGCTTCTGAGCCACATATCTATGCACTCAATTTATGACACATTCCAGACCCCCCCCTCCATTAAAGGCAGAACGGACAGGGGGGTCCGGAATCCAATACTGATCATAGATCTGAGCGCTTGATCTTGAGCTATCTAGATGCGCACGGGTCTTATCAGTGATTCCAGACCCCCCCCCTCCGTTAAAGATAGAACGGTCAGGGGGGGTCCGGAAAGACCTGTCCACCATAGATCTGAGCATGATCATCTGGACCATTGATACATGATCGAAGCATAATTGAGGGCGCAGAAACATACATGTGCCTAGAAAACTTAGGATAAGTTCTTTTTCATGGGTTTTCTTCAAGACTTTCATGTCTACACCACCAAAGGGTTAGGCGAACAACATTTTAGGTATCCAAAGCATGGTGCAACATTGATCATCAAACTGGTTCTTATTGAAATGAAGCAACAAAGCAACTAGCCTATATTCTAACCTAGCTTCCTATGTCAGTTAACCCAGATTAGACTGTTGGGTTAAGAAATTACTCTACCCTGGGGATATCTGACCAAGATTAGACAGTCTGGCTAGATTTATTTACTAATCTAACCTAGACACTTTGGATAAGATTAAACTTCTTAGCCAAACTAATTCACTACCCTATCAACATCAATTTAAAAAGAAATTGACCATGCTTGAAAGGTATGGACCAAGTTACTATTATTGCATGGGGCTTTTCTTGCAATTCTTTTATGCCCTCTTTTCTTTTCTTTTTCTTTTTTCTTTTCTTTCTTTTTCTTTTCTTTTCTTTTCTTTTTCTTTTTCTTTTCTTTTTCTTTTTCTTTTCTTTTTCAAATTATTTGCAGAATGAAAAATCATTTGTCAACAAAAAATACTAGAGACAGATAATATCCCAGTCACCAGTTGATCCTATAACTTATAGGGTTATAACAACGGCTCCACCTGGGGATGGTACTTGCCCTATGAAGTGCCAAGAATCCTGGTTCCTGTCATTCTGAAAATTTCTTCCTCGTAGCATTCGTTGATTGATTGGCTTTATTCTCAAAAATTGGAAGAACAGTGTTCAGCGGCTTAGGGCCTTCTCTTCGGGCTTCAACCAACTGACTAATGTTATTCACACAAAAAATGCAGGCGGAAAGTAAAAATGGTATGTACAATGGCGAGTGAAACTCGAGTCTCTACTGAGGTGGCACATAATGCTTCAACATTCTGCCATTTACAAGTCCTCTTGGCAGATATGTCCCATCAACGTTGTTTAGCAAGAAAGCGTTGTTTCCCCTGAATGCTTGAATCATGTATGGTCCTCTCCAAAGACTGTCAAATTTTCCATGTTTTCCCTTGTCTTCATTTCTGGCGTCCCATCTCAACACCAAATCTCCTAGCTCAAAACCATCTTCCTTGGTTCTTTTGTCAAAAATCTTCTTGATGTTTTCTTGGATTACCTGAGTCTTGTTGAAAACGTCTTCCCTAGACTGCTGCAACTGGATCATCTGGTTGATCCTTCTCTGTGAGTCATTTGGCTCGGCTTGTACCTCTTGAAGAAAATTCATGACAGGGACTCCTAAGGAAGTGGGGAAAACTGCTTCAGTGCCATAGACCAATTGGTATGGTGACATACCAATTGACCTCTTGGTGGTCAGTCTGTCAGCCCACAATGCGAACACCAACTTGTTATGCCACGATTTCTTGTTTTCCTGCAATGTTTTCTTGATGATGTTTACCAAGGTTTTGTTTGAAGATTACACCAGCCCATTCCCCTGAGGGTAGTAAGTTGTGGAATGTCCCAAACCAATGTGATATTGGTTGCAGAAATCTATCAGTTTCTTTGACCGAAAAGCAGTTGCATTATCAGTTATAATCTTTCTAGGACATCCAAAGAGAGACAAGATATTATTTTCAAGGAATTTGATAATAATAGAGTTAGTGGCTTGCTTGCTTGGTACTTCTTCAATCCATTTGATAAAATAATCGGTGGCAGTGAGGATCCACCTGTGATGGCCTGAAGAAGGGGGGTGTATTTCTCTAATGAAGTCCAATCCCCATTGTTGGAAAGGGGCTTCAAATGAGATTGGTTTCAAGGGGAGAGGAAGGAGTTTCCTTTTGCCTTCAAACAACTGACATTGATGACATGCAGTCACTTTATGATGTACATCAGCGAATAGGGTGGGCCAATAGAAACCAGCCCTGAGGATTTTGTTGGCTGTGACCTTCCAGTTTAGATGGCCACCACATTCTCCTGCATGAAATTCTTGTAACACTTTGTCAGCTTCATCTTTCAATAAACAATTTAACAGAATACCTCCAGGATCTTTCCAATACATATTGCCTTCTAGAATACAAAATTTTAAGGCTTTCAACTTCAAAAATCTAGCTTTAGTCTTAGTCAAACCAGGGGGAGCTTGTAAATTTTGCAAAATGAATATAAGGTTTGCATACCATGGAGAGTTGAGAAATACCTCTCTCACGCTTGGAGTCACCATCTCGCCCTGTTCATCTGCTACAACTAAAAAATTAATGTCAAGAGCATGGAAATTAGATTCAGCCATTAATTTAGAAAGGCCTTGACCTTTGATTAGTTTCGTAGGCTTAATCCCTATGTCGTATTCTAAAATGACAGTAATCCATTTTCCTCTTCTTCCGTCCGGATTGTCCTAGGTCAAAATGTCTTTCACTACCACATTCAAAACATATGCTATGGTGTGGGAATGGAGAATGTAGACCCTAAAATCTTTTATGGCTTTTACCAAGGAAAAAGATTGTTTCTCCATTATCTTGTAATTCAGAGCAACGTCTCTTAACGCTTTACTAAAGAAAGCTATGGGTTGTTCATACCCTTCGTTGTTCTTTTGTAGTAATACCACTGCTATAGTATGTTCGGAAGCGAAAGAAAAAAGATAGAAATCCTTAGTAAAATCGGGACTGATCAAGACAACGGCCTCTGTAAGTGCTCGTTTGACTTGTTCGAAAGACTATCTGGACTTAGAGTCCCATTTTATTTTCACATCCTTTTTTAGCATGTTTGTAATGTTTCTGAGGAGCTCTGCCAGATTGGGAATGAATTTTCGTAGAAAGTTTATCCTCCCGATAAAATACTGTAATTCTTTGATGTTTCTCGGGTGTTCTAATTTTTGTATGGCCTCGATTCTGCTAGGGTATATTTTGATTCTGTCCTTGGAGATGATGTGTCCTAGCAATTTTCCTTCCTCTAGTCCGAAAAGGCTTTTCTTAGGATTTAAAGAAATTCCAAACCTTCTAAATTTCTCGAAGACTTGTCTGAGGTGTCGCAGGTGTTCGTCATCAGATCGGGAAAACACAGTTACATCATCCAAATAGACAACAATAAACTTACCTGATTCTTCCACAAAGGTGATATCCATCGCTCTCTAGAAAGTGGCTCCAGCGTTCATCAAACCAAAAGGAATTTTCACATACATGAAAGTGCCCCATGGTGTGGTGAAAGAGGTTTTGTCTTGGTCATCCGGGTGAACTAGGACCTGATTATAACTCGAGAACCCGTCCAGTAAAGAGATTCGACGTGATCCGACCACCCTTTGTAGGATATGGTCCATTTTGGGCAAGGGGTAGTTGACCTTCAGGGAGACCTTATTTAGATTTCAGAAATCTATGCAAAGTCTGATTTCCCCATATTTCTTACGTGTAGGGACCAAATTAGAGACCCATTTGGAAAAAACGCAGCGGGACTATGATTTTGGCATCATACATTTTTTTGATTTCCTTTTCTATCAGAGGGAGTAACTTGGGATTTATCCTCCTAAGTTTCTGTCTGAATGGTTTTTGGTCTTCCTTTATTGGAATCCTGTGTTGTATGATGCTGGTATCATAAGCTTTCAAATCCTCATAACCCCAGGAAAAGACATCGGAATATTCTTTGAACAGCTCAATGTATTTGAGTTTTTTCTCAGGGGGTAATGATTTAGACAATTTGACCATCCTGGGTTTCTCTTCGGTCCCTATATTACAGTCCTCTACCTCTTGTCCATTGGCTTCAACTTTTGGTTTTTTGGCTACGTCATTAAAATCAAACAAGTCCTCTAAAGGAACTAGACCCCTAGGCAAAACATTACTTTTCAGATGTGGAATATCGACATCCATCTCGTCATCGCCTAATTCTTTTGAATATATGCTATTTACACTATCAATTTCAAAATGAGATCTATTTACATTTTCATCTTCATTCTCTAAATCTATATTTGTACATTCAAAGTCATTTTTACACTGCAAAAAGTCTTCGATTTGATCATCATTACCAAACACTTGCCAGTACCTGATATTGTCAGGAACGGTTGGTCTGCATTTCACCTCAACAGTGTATGGGAAAGTCGAGAGGAAAGGAATCTTACATGTGGCTGCTGACGTAGCCAATCCGTCCACCAAAATGTTTTGTCCCCTCGGCATTACCTGCAAGTCGACTTCAGTGAAACATCTAAGGGCATCAAGAACAACATTCCTATAAGCTCTAAGACATGGGTGTTTCGTAGCATACTCACCTTTGATTTTCTTAATTATCAACTCAGAATCACCTCTTACCATAATCTGTTTAGCACCAACTCTTTTCAAAATCTTCAGACCGAGCATCAAGGCTTCATACTTGGAAATATTGTTAGTGCATTGGAAATTTAATTTGTAAGAATGGTTTTCTGAATACCTGTTTCTGTGATTATACAGCCAGAATCCTGCTCCAACTCCTTCTCTGCTTACTGCTCCATCAAAATCCATGCTCCAGAAATCTACCGGTAATTCTTCAGTTATCACATTTTTCATCCTTGCTACCTCAATGATTTCCTGGCCTTCATCCAGACCAGATGTATCTTCTGCCAGCTGAAGGTTTTTCTCTTCCGTGTCACCATCGTTATACAGGATAAAATAATCCAAGTCAAAATGCACGGAGTAAAGAGGATAGTTGTGCAGTTTTTCTTGGCTACTGACCATGTATTTCATCAAGGTTTCTTTGTATAGCCTTCTTTGTTGCCCGAAAACTGGGATAGTGGCATAATACATATCTAGCTGCAGGGTACCTCTCAAATTAGCCCCCCAAGACCGGGATAGAAACATTCCATACTTCGGAGGGATGTCTGCAACTACCACATCCATTACCATGCTCTTTGCAGGAATCTGAACTAAGGTGATACATAGGTCCTTGATCAAACCAATACATCTAACTTTACTGGAATCAAATGAGTGTAAATCCTTGTAAGGTCTGGTGACCTCCAGTCCCAGTTTCTCCATCACTGCTTTAGGCATCAGATTGTGGGAAGCACCCGAATCCAACATAGCGTTATGCAAGATCAGATCATGTATGTTTAAACTGATGTAAAAAGGAGCGACATCACCATTATTGTCTCAACCATCTACTTCAGGTCTGAATAGAAGTTCAGGTTGATCATCTGTAAGGTTCACGGTATCTAAATGATTTGTTGATCCAATGGTTAAGGCCTTCGTGCCTATGTTAGGTTCAATGGTCAGCACTTTAATCACCTGTGAACGATAAACGTCTTTGTTCATCAACTTAGAAAGTGGAATGGGAATCTTTACTTTGGCTAATTCCCCCTCAAGGCTGAAAGGTGTAGGAGCTCTGCCTTGGCTCATCAATTCTGGTTTGTCCACCATACTCTTCTGGCCGGAAGTATCTGGTGGATTAGCAGGCGAGACCTTGGGCTGTGACGAGATTTTCAGAATAGTAAGGTTTTTCTTCACGGGAACTTCGGCAGTCCTCTTTTCAGGAATATTCTCGGCAGATGGCTCAGAGGCCTTCTTGGTTTCGGTCACCTTCTTCATTTCAATCGTCTTTTTTGGGGAACTCCCTTTTGTCTTTTTACTCCACAGATTATACTGCCGGTGTACCTCCAAAATGGTATTTTCGAATGCATGCTGTTCTGCATCTTCAACTTATTCACTTACTTTTGTTTGATTGATAAGAAAAAGTTCTTGCTCTTCTTGGGTAAGGAAAATAGCTTCATTATCGTGAATGCACATGAGATTTATGTGAGTATCCTCTATTTCCTCAGTCACTTCCTCCCCTTCATCAGCATAATTTTCTTGTAGAGGAGGTTTGATCAGATCCGGACCTCTCTGCTCTCTTTGATCCCTAGGATCTCTCTGTCTGATTTGAGGAGGGTTTCTCCTAAAGTTAGGATTCCGAACTTGAGGAGTAGGTGGGTTGTCTCTTGGAGGATTTCTTTCTGGCACAGTAAGTCTTTCCATTGCCCTGGCCAAAGAATCCAATTTGGAATCTGAGTTTGATGTGGAAGGTTCCTCTTTAATTGTGACTCTCCTCTTTGACCTCTGACGTGCCCTTTTTGCCAACAAATTGGCCTCCACACTTATTGCGCTTTTCTGCATGTCTTCTAGGGTGGTAGAATTTCTTTCCCTTAGTTGGTATGAAACGTCAGCATCAAAACCATTAGGGAATTTTATCAATGCAAAACCGTGTGGAGGTTTGATTTTAGCTGGGATTGTATTGTACAGGTTATTGAAACGAATGCAGTAATCTTGTACTGTCTCACCTTGATTTCTTCTAATATTTTCGTATTCTGACAATATTTGGAGAGGGTTTTTCTTTACCTCCCATCTGTCTAGAAAATTCCTTTGGAATGCGGTAAGGTCAAGGACAGAGGCAACACGTAAACCTTTATACCATTTTTTAATGTCACCTGTCAAACTTTGGGAAAACAATCTCATTTGAACGTCATCCTCATCTACTTCATGCAGATCAAAATAATCATTCATTTTGTCAACGTGTTGTTGGGCGTTAAGAGGTCCTTTTGCGTTGAACTGTGGAAGTCTCATTTGATAGTCTTGGGGCATGGCATGAAGAGGCGCAACCAACACCAAGGGAGCATATCTAGCTACCATGATGGGTGGAGGAGGTGGGATAACAAACTGGATGATCGGCAAGGTTGCGGATGGAGACGAGGACGAGGAGAGACTAGATAACACCGATGGAGTTGTTTGTGGTTTAGTAGTGGGAGAAAGAACTTTAGGGGTTCACGGTTACAAAACGGTTGGGTCGAAAATGATTCCAGTCACAAAACTATCGGACCGTGTTCTAACCAGGATTTGTTGGGAAAAGGTGTCAAAGTCAGGGTTTTGAAAGGTAACGGGTTCCCCTGAAAAGGAAAGGGACTTATGCAAGGGGGTATGACTCACCGAGCCTTCGGCTACGGTCTTTTTCCTGAGAAACTATTCCGGGTTATCTATCACTATCGCAGGTTCTAGGTCTGGATGAGATCGAGTAAAAACTTTCTTGGGAGCCAGATTTCTTTTTGATTTATATATATATATTTTTTAGTTTTATGAGTCCAAAAATAATATGTACAAATTTAAGTACAAATTTAATCAACCTCTAAATATTACTTTCTTCTCAAATTTGCAATCTTTCAGGAACAAACTTTCTTTTAGGGAAAGAAAATGTGAAGTTATAAATTTTATATGTTCTTCCCCAGTATGGTCGCCACTATGTTAGCACTCTGTAAATTTCCTAGAGGTTGACAACAGAACAAATCCACAAAATGTAACTTTATCCAACCGCTTTTGAAGCTGGGATCTAGCCCTTCCAACCTCAGAGAGGGATCTCTCTATATGATTTAGCTATGTTTCAAATTTTAAATATTAGGCTAGGTAAATGAATAGGTCAATTTTTGTTGTTATAATGTTTGTGGAGTTGGTTGATACAGTCTACACATCCATTGGGCTATGGGGTCTGTGTTTTAAATAAAATGTGAAATCCAAACCAGAAACGCAAAGGGAAAACTTTCACAGGGCGAGATAATATAATCACTGGATTCTTTAATAGCATAAAAGATGAATAGAAGAAAAGATGAGAAAGATAATTTCAACAAAGAAGCAGTGAAGAATTTATTTATTGAAAACACCAGAAGATAAAACACTAAAATCTTTCGAGTCAGAAACAGGGTATACGAGATAAATCCTGCAACGTTCGTTACTTCTAAAGATTAGATCCAGAAAACAATATGATAACAAAATGAGAATAACATTCAACTTAGAGAGAAAAACATCACCAGTGAATACACGCAAGAATCCTGTAAAAGTGCCTCCTTTTTTATTAATGGAAGATCTCTTCAAAAATATTAAAGTCTGATAGCGTCAGGGTGTGAAGATCAACAACCCTCAATACTTCGAAAGGTTAAGTATTTATAACTCAAATTACAAATGATCCTGTCATTAATGACCATGACGTGCTAAATCTATTTTTAGCCTAACTAACTTAACAATTTTCCTAAATCTAGGAACTGCTTGATGATGTGGTGTAACTGCACGCTGATTTCTGGGTGGACCGTTGATGAAGCCTCTACACGACCTCATCTGACTAGACAACTGACTGGATTGGGACAAATCATCTGCTACTCGATCAGATCACAGAGTTCCTCCCATCAGAGATGACTGGGCACGTTGACTTTGAGTAGCCTTCGATACACTTCATCCATTTATGTGTACTTGGCGAAGGTAGGTTTAGTGAGGAAGATGTATCAAATCTCGTGTTGGATACTGATGTCCCACTGAAGGGCATCTAGGAATGCCTTGCCAGTGATGATCCCTTTGAATTCCTGCAAACTTTGAGCTGTCCTAGCCACATCGGCCAATCTCTTCTTGTAGTCTGGGAGTGTCATCAATTTATCATTGATTACCTTCAGACCAGGAAGACCTTTCTTCTGGAGAGCCCCAATCTTACTAAAGAATCTTTGTACCCCTAGGTCCATGGTCTGAACCTTTTCTTCCAGATGAAGCATTAATCCTCTCTTGGTCAAAACTCTTTTGACCTCAAGGATGGTCTCTGTTCTGTCTTCAATTTTCAGCTCTTCCAACTCTTCCCTAGTCTTAGAATTGAGGAACTGTATGATCTCGTTCGCCTGTGTTGGCATCTTTCCTAGTTCCGATCTGATCTTCTCGATGGCCTATTTTCTTCTCAGCACCAACTCATTCTTCTCAAACATTATCTGTATCATGGGCCATATCTCGTTCATGGACTTAGTGATGTCTGTACATACGCTTTCTTTAAACTCGGCCAAGGTTTTTCCTGCCACTGTTTGCTTCCGGAGCTATTGTAACTCCTATTTGAGCTGATACGTCACCTGCTTTTCCTTGGAGAGGCTGGTTTGAAAGGAGGATTTGAGTTCCTGAAGGTTCTCAATCTCCTTTTTTAGCCTGCTGATCTCTGTTTCCTGCAGGTTCATATTTTCCATAGACTTAGCCAGGTCGGTTGTCTTCTCCAGGGATGTCAATGGAGTTGCTGATGGGACTTCTTTCACTGATGTTGTGCTCACTCCTGAGATCAAAATGACATTCAATGGAATGACTTCCATTGGCTTCAGTTACTCTTTCTCTTTTACTAGTTTTTCCATCTCAACCTCCATCTCCTTTAGCTATGCATTCTACTCCATGAGTAGCTTGAGCATTTCATCTTTCTCTCCTTCTTTCTCTGCTATCTCCTTCGCCTGTGAATCCTCTATGGGTAGGAGCTTTAGTTGTTTCCTCAAGGAGGCTATGTCAGCATTCTTCTTCTTTATCATTTCCTCAGCTGCTTTCATGTTCGAAGGATTGTAACCGATCTTAAGGACCAGCTCCTCCAAAGTCTTGATCCTATTGTCCTTGGTAAAGGACGATATCTTCTCCAACATGAGTTGTGTTTGAACATTTTTCAGGGACACTTGTAGTTTGGACGCAGTAGTGGAAGCATGCGCCAGCGTGTAAAAGACCATTTCCCCTGTCTGCTTGTGCAGATCCATCTGATCGACCGGATGCACGTCCTTCATCTGGAATTCGAAGGTGGCTCTCTTGTAGTCAGTGATCACCTTTGGATCTGGTACCTGAGCCTGGAGGAATGCCATATGCATTCTACCCTTCTCGGTGTCGAATGTCGACAGTAGCCTATGTTGCGCAGTCGGCGTCTGCTTCCAGAACTGGGTGCAAGTGTTGTTGGTCAGGGTCTGGTTCCTTTTCTTGATCAGCTCATACTTTTCGAAGATACTCAGCTTCCGTCCCACCTTTCCTAGCTGGGTGGTCGATGGAGAATCTGTAGATTTTCTCAGCGCTGCTGAGGTTATGACTTTATGGAGGCTCGAACCGAAGGGTGGCCTATCAACCTTGGTCACTGTTGTTGACGGGGCTTCTTTTTCTCCGGTCGGGCCAGGAACTGACATAGTCTTAGGCCTCTTAGTGTGTAGCTGGAAATCTTCGGACGATACCTCCGTGACAGGCAGAGATAAATCTTTCTGAGGTATTTTCTCCTTCGGGACCTGTGGCATGGCTATTTGAGATACAGTGGCTGGGGGATCCTGCAGTTGTACTTCGACCAATGTGTTAGGCTCCCAGGCTGTCTGATTTGTGAACTTCTCAACTTCAGGCCTGGACTCATGAACATATGGGATGTTTTTGTTCTTCACCCTCATCTCTGAGATGATCCCACATGGATCGTAATGCCATGGGAAGCTCATGAAGAACTTCATTTCCCACAACATCCTGTCTACTTCTTCCCCAACGCCATGATTGTTGCAGATGAAGGAGCCAATCTGCCCCTTTATTCTAAGCTGCTGCTTTTTCTTCAGTGACACAAAATGGATATCATCGTAATTTATTATCTGCCTTATGTATTCCAAAGAAAAAATTCTAACAGGCAGATACTTGGGCAGCTTATACGGTGCCAACTCGCACCCGTATACTCTGATCTCGGTGTAATCTTGATACAAATACCAGTCCCCCATATTTGTGTTATCCGAGAGATGCAAGATCCTTTGAACTATATCATTTATCCGAAGCTTGGGTCTGCCACCTAGCATACTTACCACAGGGTGGTAGAACTGATCAAGGAACTCCTTGAAGCTGTTGTTCTTGAGCAAGGAGGTCCACGCTATCACTGCCTGGGGTCTACCATCTCCATCCATCTTCTACATGGAAAATGTGAATTTCTCCACTTGGAAGAAGATGAACAAGTATGCCAATATGGACGAGTATCTGAACATGCCTTCCATGGAGAAATTCACGAACTGTTCATGAATATTGTCCACCAGAAAAGTGTTGAAATCAAACTGGGTGGTGGGATTTTCATCGGTAGAGAAGATGGATAGAAAACCCAGAATGGGTTCATCTACCCACTGATCAGAATAATATCCTAACAAAGCACAAAGGGATGAGATGATCTAGTTTTCTTTAGTCGAGAACATGGAGGAAGGGTAAGGAGGATTTGTGGAGGGGAATTGAGCGGATGGGGGAAGGAAAAGCTCGAATATTTGAGCTATTTGGGGGAAGGTCATTTTCTGGTACAACTCTGTAAGAATTTCCAGGTTGAAAGGTGACGCAGATTCGGCTTGAGGAATTTGCATCATTTGGTCAATAGATTCGGGTGTGATGAGGAAAAGAATCTCTCCGGACGAGGAGACGACGACTCTTTGCTCGGGAATGTAGTGAGCTTCGCACTTGAGGGAAAACTCTGGAAAAGGATGAATTTGAGGGAAGAGGTAAAGGGGTAAATTGGACTCCCAGAGTCTGATTTCATCACTCTGGTCCAGGAAGACTTCCTTGAGCCACGACTGAAGGTCTGCGAAATCAAAATCACACTTTGTATCTGCGATTAATCGATCTTTATCGACCAGTGGGATTTTGTTAAGGTCGATAGGAGGCAGGAGGAAAGGATTCTCCTCTCTTTCTGCTTGTTTGGACTTTGGCACCATTATGACAATAGTACCTGCAAGAAAAAAACAACGTTAGCAGGGTGGTTGTTGGTGGGGGCAACTGATTGCAACACAGGAGAAAACAAGGTAAATCTCTCTGGTGTGATGAATGAGTAAATGGTGAAAATAGGAAGAAAAGGGTATCTTTGAGTGAATGGGTGTTCGTTTGGCGTGGGAGATAGGTCAGCTGGGTAATGGATATGTCATCCAGTAATAAATGGCCAACGGATCACTTAGAGTGTGAGATGGAAGGTGACGGTGACTGAGGGATACAGACGAGTGACATGGCGACTATCGATTGGGGTAAAGGTCATAGTGAGGGGGCTTGCCACGAACGAATGGGGGGAAGGACTAACAGAAGTTATGGGACATGACTATTTCGAAAAAGGTGGGTGGTGACATCCAAAGGTGACAAAGGTCTGTCAAATAGTAGGAGATGATGGGACTTGGAGCCATTGGATCACTGCCACGTATAAAGATGGGCCCGCTGGAGGAAAAATACCATTTCGGACCCCCCCCCTCAATTAAAAGAAGATCAGTCGGGGGGGTCTGAAATACATTTTGGGTTGTTGATCTGCGCACCTGCTTCTGAGCCGCAGATCTATGTGCTCGGTTTATGACACATTTCAGACCCCCCCCCTCGATTAAAGGTAGAATGGATGGGGGAGTCTGGAATCCAATACTGATCATAGATTTGAGCGCTTGATCTTGAGCTGTCCATATGCGTGCGGGTCTTATCAGCGATTTTGGACCCCCCCGCCCCCTCCGTTAAAGATAGAACGATCGGGGGGGTCCAGAAAGACCTGTCCACCATAGATCTTAGCGCGATCATCTGGACCATTGATACATGATCGAAGCATAATTGAGGGTGCGAAAACATACATGCGCCTAGAAAACTTAGGATAAGTGTTTTTTCATGGGTTTTCTTCAAGAATTTCATGTCTACACCACCAAAGGGTTAGTTGAACAACATTTTAGGTATCCAAAGCATGGTGCAACATTGATCATCAAACTGGTTATTATTGAAATGAAGCAACAAAGCAACTAGCCTATATTCTAACCTAGCTTCCTATGACAGTTAACCTAGATTAGACTGTTGGGTTAAGAAATTACTCTACCCAGGGGCTATCTGACCAAGATTAGACAGTCTGACCAGATTTATTCACTAATCTAACCTAGACACTTTGGCTAAGATTAAACTTTTTAGCCAAACTCATTCACTACCCTATCAACATCAATTTAAAAAGAACTTGACCATGCTTGAAAGGTATGGACCAAGTTACTATTATTTCATGGGGCTTTTATTGCAATTCTTTTATGCTCTCTTTTCTTTTCTTTTCTTTTTCTTTTTCTTTTCTTTTTCTTTTTCTTTTCTTTTTCAAATTATTTGCAGAATGAAAAAACATTTGTCAACAAAAAATACTAGAGACAGATAATATCCTAGTCACCAGTTGATCCTATAACTTATAGGGTTATAACAACCCCCACGTGTAAACCTGATGAGATTAGAAGACTCCGAGAAGCAAGAGAAACCCTAATGAGTTGGCTAATAACACTACAAGCCTTTTCAGCTCAAGAAGATAATTTATATTAGGCTATTAGCCTCCAAGAGAAGAAGTCGGCCATAAATTAAAGTAATATAATGAATAGACACATACCCAGAAGGAGAAGTCGACCCTAACAAAACTAGCAGATTACTGTAAATACAGGGCACCGGTTCTCATTTGCGTCATCTCAGGATTGCAGTTTCCTAGTTGGTGCACACTGCAGTTGCAGTCTGGTGCGCAGGTTTGGAGGAGGGTTGTAGGTGCAAGTGCAGCAACAACTAGTTTCAGTATTGGCTTGGATATCTCTTGGCTAGGGTTTGGAACATCTGATCAGCTTTTTGTGATGCACTATCCTTGGGGATTGATGCACTACTCTTTGTTTGGCTATGCTATCTTTGTTTGGCACTACTCTTTGTTTTCTTCCGAAGTAATTCTCATTCAAGGTTAAGGTGCTCGGAGGGAGGCTTCGGCCTATGGTTGGGTGACGAAGGTATCGTCAATGGTAAAACGAACACACCATCTTCTATATTCTAACATATATATCCTCTCTCTCAACTGCATATACCCCTCTCTCCCCATCACTTTTTATCCCCATCCCTCTCAATCACCCACTATATCCCCCTTTATCTCTTTACCTCTCACTATCTCTCTCTCTACCCCCCATCTTTGTCTCCCTCTCACACACTCTCTCTGTCTTCCTCTCTCCCCTTATCATACTCTATGTTTTCCTCTATTTCCATCCCCCCTCTATGTCTTCCTCTCTCTGTCTCTCACAATATCATACACTCTCTCTCTACCCCCCCTCTATGTATTTCTCTCTCTCACTCTTAGACTCTCAGACACTATAGTAAGTTTGGTATATCACAAGGAAAGAAATTTCCTTGAAATATACATGGCAAGACCTAGAGCTAGAGCTAGAGCTTGACATAGAAAGGTATGGAAATACCTAAAACCATACTATAGACCATGAACTAGACCATAGACCATGACCTAGATCTATAAAATCACCATGACCTAAACCATGACATAGACATAGAGCTATACCTATACCATGATCTATACCACAACATAGTCCTAGAGATAGAACTATACCATGGCCTATACCTATACCATGACCATGAACATAACCATGAAGTAGACCATGACCTAGACCTAGACCATGACCTAGACCCACTTATCTCCATTTAATCCTAGGCATAACCTATACTTGACCCTTAACCTTACACACCTAACCCCTAAGTACAATATTCCTATACCTCTTGTTAAAATTCCCCAAAACCTTGAACATCCATATTGGTGCTCTAACCATCGCTATATGCTTTAAAACACTTTCAATATTAATCCCTTAGGTCCTAGTTTTCCCCAAACACCTATACATTTTTATTCATAATTTTTTTTTGTCTACAATAAATACTATATCCAATGAATTAAGAGCATGCATGCACTCTTGTGACTTGAAATCTTTGAGGTTGAGTGTGTTTGGCGCTCATTCCTACTCAATAGGAACACACACATGTTCCTAGAACATGTGTGTGCTTTAGTGTGAACACATTTTAGGAACACATGTGCATTCTTGTTGGGCAGGTTTATGTGCCAATCACACTCCTCATCTTCAGATATCTTTTTACTCGAACATATTGACATCTGCATGCAAAAATAATAGGAAAATACATGTTTTTGTTCCTTTGGTCTTGTTGTTTAATTTGTAGACAATTTTGTGCTATTGGAAGACAATTGTGGGAAGAATTTGAAGAAAAATTTCTCCAATTGGAATTGGAATTGTTAGTTATGTCTTCTTGTGTAATACCAAGACAATTTTTTCCAATTATAATCGGAATTGTTAGTTGTGTGTTCTTGTGTAATACAACGACAAATTTTTCCAATTGAAATTCATAGTTGTCTTCTTGTGTAATAACAAGACAAATGTTTTGAATCAGAATTGTTAGTTGTGTCTTCTTGTGTAATACCAAGACAAATTTGTCCGATTGGAATTAGAATTCTTATTTATTTCCTCTTGTGTAATACCAAGAAAAATTTGTCCAATTGGAGTTGTTAGTTGTTTCTTCTTGTGTAATACCAAGACAAATTTGTCCAATTGGAATTGTTAGCTGTGTCTTCTTGTGTAGTACTAAGGAAAATTTGTCGAATTGGAATTGTCAATTGTGTTTTCTTGTGTAATACCAAGACAAATTTGTCCAATTGGAATTGGAATTGTTAGTTGTGTCTTCTTGTGTAATACCAAGACAAATTGGTGTAATTGTAATTGTAATTGTTAGTTGTCTCTTCTTGTGTGATATCAATACAAAAAAAAATTGGTGTGCATGGAAGACAATTTTTCTCTTTAAACATAGGGAACATATGGAATCGAGGAAGAAATTCCTCGAGGAAAGAAAATAACATTGAAAAGGTAAATGAATAAAGAGAAAAGGAAAGGTCACGTATGTCAAAATGTAGGATTTCAATAGAGGGAAATCCAATTCTTGTGGAATAGACGTCGTTGTTGTTTATCCTATATCACCACAAGAAAAGTGCAATATTTCAAAAGACACCATTCCAATTCAGACTGATATTGTTCCTCCAATCACTATCTCATAAAGATAAGTTGTTGTGGATGCCTAGATGATGGAGGATTTGCTTGGAGCTGATTATACAATGGATGAAATTAGAGAAGAAACTATTGAGCAACCTTCCGGTGAAGAACTTCCTATGGTGAAACCTTTTGTTAAATAGTCAGACGTTCTAAAAACTAGTCATGGGCATGTCCACTCTCCTCCTAGAATTGATCCACCAGTGAGTCAAGGGGAAATAACTTCAATGATTTTAACTCCACAACAGGGAGGTCAAGAGTGCCAAAATATAGGCTCAACCTCCCTACCTATATTGAGCAGTGTGCAGTGAGGAACTCCTAAATGTATTCACATGGATGAAAGTGGTCTAGAATCACTTGAAGGTAAGTTACCTAAACAAACTATTCCTTATCATTCTTATAAAATCATTAATGAATATTTTAAACCAAAATATGATGGCACTAAATGTCAATTATTTTTGGATATATTAAAATCTAGAATTTTGGCTGCTGTTAGGAGAATTTTAGGCATCAAAACAGTCAAAATTTTAGAAACAATTCACCATATTGTCAGAAACCCCGAGGATGCTTTTCAAAAAATTGATAAGAAAACAGGTTCACTGTAATGAAACCTGATGTGTGTTGTCATAGTCAATTGTTAGCAAGATCATAAGAAAACATCGTTTTCTCCAAAAAACTTCTCATCTCATGAAATACAATATCAAAAACATTAGAAAGTATTGCAATAGATGAGATATCCTCGACACAGGTGGCCCACTAGATTTTTGGGCCTTCAATGGTAAGCTACCTTGTTTTGACATGAAGTTAATTGGACAAGTTAAGGGAGTAATACTTGATTTCTTGCATGAGAACAATAGGCCTTCTTCCAACCAAAAATATGTATTAAAAATGAGAAGGAGATCCAGGGACCTTCAACCCCATATTAAAGACTTTCTTGACATTACATAGAAACAATTGTATGAGAGATTCATAATAGTACATAGTGCACTCAACTTGGGCCAAAGATATTTCCCTAAATGCAAGCCTTGATATGTTCTAATAAACAAAATTCATAACAGATGTTGTTGTAGATATCAAATTTAGTATGGTTATTATTATGACACACACACACACACACACACACATATCATGTATTGCATAACACCCTTGTGCAGGAATGCTCAATTATATCTCCATTGTCATCATCTAGAGACTTTATTCAAAACATATTATGTACAAGGCCAAAGGGATGTACACCTTATTAAAAATATTTCTTAGATGGTACATGTCCTAGGTGCGGTGGAATGTAATTACTGAGAAAATGCATTATTTAAGTGATGAGTATGAATTGGGGAGGAAGGAGGTTTCCTTGCAAAGTTTTAAATATGTCGCATATGATATTGAAGGATGGAAGGAAAGAAAAAAGATTCAATTGGTGACTTCCAAGGTATGAGTATGTGACTTCATCAAGGAATTCATAGAAAATACAAGACAATATGTTGAACATGTCCATGTGACTCAATTGAAGGACGTGCATTTTAGAATATGCATATATAGATTTCCCGTTGGTATCGTCTTATCAGTGGTTTATTTTGCTGATAAATACACCCATGAATCACAAAATGAAACTCAAAGCCGATATTATCACTCAGAGAAGGTCATCATTATGGTCCATATCACATATAGGCATGGACTAGATAGTAATCAAGAAAACAAATTTATATTGAAGGAGTATCACTTCTACATAAGCGATGATCAATACCATGACTTAGCCTACATACAACTTTGATTTAAGTTCTTTTACAATCACCTTAAGGAAAATAACATATATATGAATCAATGTTGGATTTGTTTAGATGGTCTCGTGGCTAGTTCAAAAAATATCATGTATTTCAATGGTTGTGTATGTTGCACTAAAAACTAAAGGTACCACATATTTGGAACTATCTTAAGTCCGGGCATGAGAAAGTGGAGAATGATGGAGTAGGTGCATGTTCTCTCCCCCTCTTATACTCACACTCTCTCTCCCCCCCTCCCTCTCTCTCTCCCCACCCCTCCCTAGGGAACTTGTGGATTCCACTCAGTTCAAACATCATAAAATGCAATACTAGTTGAAATATTGACAATAGAACTTTCTTTCTTATGTGGTTCATGTAGTAGTAATGAATGGGATGATGGTGAATCCACAGACTGGGTTGATCGATGAGATCATGTATCACTCCTCATTGTTCAATCTATTGTTATCAATGAAATTTCGTCCGCACAGGGCGACAAGAACTCCGCATCGTCAGCACAGAAAAACAGTCATTCATGGCACAAGGTTAATTCCACAACACAGCAAAAGGGTCAAAACTATACGAAATGGCCAAAAAATTACAAGGCGCGTTGCA
>ML778774.1:744346-773066 GCA_009831015.1 Picea engelmannii | reverse complement strand
CATAGTTTCATTTAGTTTTTGTTTAATTCTTGTTAATAGCTTTGTTGTTTTCTTTCTAACCTTTTACCATACAGCTGTCATGACTAGCAAAGCCCAACTAGGCATGTAAGCACTCACTTTTTTCTCACACAGCGACGAGAAGAGTGCAAACATCTATAACTATGTAATTTTCTTAGTTGGAGGAGTACCAATCAAATATTTCAACAAATTATGATCATGTCTTAGATCTTTTACTGCTAGGTTCGGTGAAACGTTCTATTAAATTTTGAATAACTAGAATCAATGTTTTATCCTTTGGTCATTTAGTAGACTCATGTGGTTGCACTTGTTGGATGCAGGCCGAGTCAGGAATAAATACTATTTTCGGAGGAGAAGCATGCAAGGAGGAAAGGCCAGATGGAAGGAGAAGCAACACATGTAAGATAAGTAGGCGAGGCACACATGCAAGGAAGACCTAACGATGCTAGGGTTAGGGTTTTTGTAATGTATTGTAATGGTTGGTGAGCCAAGGATATAAATAAGTAGTACTTAAAGGAAGAAAGAGAGAGGGAGACAGAAACACAAACACACATAGAGGGAGAGAGAATTGTAAGAACTATACAAGTCATTAAGTTGGTGAGCTAAGGAAGTAGTGAGAGACTTGATCCCAAGGGTTAGATCGCAGGCTGAGGATCTTGGTGTGATCTAGTTAGCCTCACAGGGATCGAGGATCCTGTGGAAGAGAATGAGACCTAATATTGTAAACACGCGTGGCGTGATATATTACTGAACCATAATAGAAGATTGAGATCCAGATCTTTGTGGATGTAGCCCAGGAGGAGTTGAACCATGGTAACACCTGTGTTATGTGCATGAATGTATGTGTCTTTATGGTTGATTAACTGTTGAATGTTAAATGAATGAATTAACTAGTTAGATATGGTATTCATCATGCAAGAATAGAATGATTGTTATAATTAGAGGTTAGACTGAATGTATAAAGATTACAGAGTACAATTACAGATCTTGTCTCATTCCCATGTTGTAAACGCCTGAGTCTTACAGCCACCCATAGAGCTATCTCGGGTGAGACTGCGCAGTACACTCTGTGTGTTGCGTTGCCTTTTGGTCTACCAGAGGGGCTGATAGTCTTAAATGGATTTTGTTGGGAGCTTATCAAATTTGAACCAGGGTCAATTTATGATAGTAAGATAGAATCAGAATAACCCAAAAGGAATACTAAGTAATACAAATATCAATAGAAGAGTAAAATCCAACAAATGGTTCCAGTTTTGGTTGGTTGGAAGAAAATGGGATTGAGTATGTGATTTTTGTGGGATATGCGTCAAAGTTATGTCAGACTAGATAACAAGACATTGAGAGAATGAGTACCTAATTACCCAATGTTGATACTGTGGAATCCAACAAAGGAAGAGATGGAGAGATGGTTGAAGACAAAGGAACTAGAGTTTGTGCATAAATATGACAAAATTATGAAGTTGACGCCACACAAATATCTGGAAAAATACGTATTCAGTGACTTGTATGAAGTATTTTTCTGTGATTTCCCGCATGTATTGCAGGAGTGGATAAAAAGATTGAAACACAACGATCCTACTAATTGGATTAGATAGCTAGAGTGGAATCCTGAAGAGATCGCACAATTACAATGAGTTGATAATAATTTTACAAATGCAGTAGATTTCGGGTTAGACAACATCGTTGTAGGATTTATCACATAATTTTAGGTAGATACAATGAAGTCTTACAATGCATATGAACAAGATTTATTTAATGGATCTTGAGGTAGGTACATTATATCGTTATATACTTCCATTAAGATATTACTATATAACAAAGGTGTAATGACAATGGAGTGAGACAACTAGACTTCCCCGCGTGCATGGGGGAAGGGGGGAAGCACTGGCAAGAGAAGGAGAAATGGAAGGAGAAGTGGATAAGGAAAGAAGGATGAGGCCTTGGACCCAATTATGATGTATGAATACCAAATCAAACGGATCATGGAAATAGTTGAAAAAATGCGCAGTGGAGTACCCTACCAATATGAGGTGAACACCAAGAAGAGAGTTGTATCTGTGAGGGAAGGCTTGGTAAGTGATGAAGAGGAGGTAGAGGATCTCCAGGATGTGGAGCAGATTGAGGAAATCCTGTGCACAACATATGAGAGGAAGACGAGAGGTCCAAGAGTGGGAATATAAGGCAACACTCATATCCATATAAGTCTCGGTGTGGAACCCACGAACCCATGTGCAACTAATACACAAGAAGAACACCACCATTTAGACAACCAAATTTTGAGAGAAGGAAGACAATATGAAGTACATATACACAAGGAAAAACAACTGGGGGAGCTAGTTCAAGAAGCATTAGTCAAGTATATACACTGCACGGAGGTAGTAGTTCAACATTCAGGATGGCAAGACATGATCCCACCATTAGGTTACCGTAATTCAAAGGAGAGGTGTCGAAGGACCTGGAGAAGAAACTTTTTATTTGTGAAAAGATATGGGAATAAAAACAGATCACATATGAAGACAATAAAATTTCATAGTTAACTATCACACTAATATATTGTGCAATGTATCGGTACATGAGTTTAGCTGCAAACAGTCCACCAGGGACAACTAGAATGATTGGAGATATCAAGAAGTTGTTGATAAATGAGTTCCAGAAGCCTAGTTCAGAGGATCAATACATGAATGATATTATAGACATTAGGCAGAAACCATCATAATCCGTATGGGATATTGACCAAATATTCAAATGATTGAAAGGAAAGATAAAACATGTCATGACAGATATGCAACATAGGCATTTGTTCGTCAATTCACTGCTACCACACTTGAAATATCCATTGTGACAATAGAAGTTTCAGACATAGGAAGAGGCTCTATAGGAAGCCCTACAACTGGAAGAGAACCAATATCAGAAGACAGATCCAACCATAGAGGAGTTGAAGGAGGATATGAAGAACTTAACATTCCATCTAAACCAAAACAATGACAAGGATGAAAGAGAAGTCGTTTGGTGTACCACATGTAGGACAGAAGGAAACCATAAGAATGGATGTCCAACATTCGTGCAGTACATGGCAGCAGGAATTCCAAACCCATTGCCAACATGAGGGTTATGGTGTGAGATCTGTAAGAAACATGGACATGATCCATATCACTTCATAATAATATAGAAGTACCAGACAATACCGAAGAGCTCATATTGCAACTTTTTCAAGTTAGTAGGCCATGATGACAAAGATTGCAGAACCATGGACCTCATGAGGGAAATAACATCAGATGTGTACAGGGTGCAAGCATAAATGATGACCGAGAAAGAAACACCACAATTTAACCAAGTACCAACCTTATATAACATTATGCAACAAAAGTGTAACACTATGCAACAACAATATAACACTACACAACCACAGTACAATGTCGTGCAACCACACTATAATCCTGCGTAGTATAACCAGGCACCTCAGTATAATGTGACATGAGGGGATTGAGATGGCTACAAAGGTGGAGGAAGAGAAAGAGGAGGCTTTGGAATAGGCAGAGAACTAGTGGTATGCCATAACTATCAACAACCATGACACTATGCAAGAGAATGTTCACTTCCACCCATGATCTTTATGTATTGTCGTGCATCAGATCATGACATGGAAGAATATCCGACACTATTAGGGAAAATCCAAGAGAAGATAAATTAGAACAATCAGAATGTTCAGTGGATTTCGATAGAAGCGAGGGATGATGGAAGAAAAATCAACATAGTTACGCATGGAGGAAATAAAATAGGGAACGACGCAGTAATACAAGAGCCAACACAACACCAATGGGTGAAGAAGAACTCTAAACCAAAGAAGCAGTTTGATGCACAGAACGAAAAGGAGATATTGAAGAAGGATAGGCAAGAATTCAGGAAGTCAAACATTGCATCGACATAAACTGCACAATATAATAAGGAATTACCAGCGTACGAGATGCCTCCATCGTTGGATCACACCAAAGATGCACAACCTCTGGGACAAGTAAGTACGATTAAGGTTTTTTTTCAATCCTTTGTTAAACTACTAAATGATCCATTATTTGTTAAATTATTACAAAATATGCTAGAAATATGTAGCATAGAGGAAGAAGGAAAGATAGAACAAAAAAATGTTAATCATATGCATACAAGAAGGAGAACAAATAGGGAATTTAGACTGAATGCCAACATTGGAGATTTCAACATGGGAGATATTATATTGGACTTAAGATCTGAAGTAAATGTGATACCCAAGAATACATGGCAATGTATGGGAGAACCCACATTAGGATATTCACATGTTTAGTTGAAACTAGAAAATCAACACAGAGTTCTACTCATTGGAAGACTAAAAGGAGTGACCGTAGATTTGGATGGAGTGTGTTATAAAGCCGAATTTGATGTAATAGAGATAGTGGATGGAAAAACACCTTATCCAACATTTCTTGGCTTGGATTGGAAATTTGAAAATCAGGCCATAATCAAATTAAAGATGAGGAAGATGTCATTCGATTCAGGTGAATATAGAGTCATTGCGCCATTGGACCCATCTGAAGGGGAAAGGTTTGTAGAACCTACTTGCTTGGACCTAGAGGAAATTAACCAGTTATACAAAACCACCGTGAAAGAAGAGGATTATGTAAACCTAACTACAAATAGGGTACTCATTTGGAGAATCATCACCTCATGTGTGTTAGACTCAGATACAGGATTAGAAAATTGGCAGTAGAGGTTACACGAAGTCTCCATAAGAAGATGTGCCAAAATAGACCGCACAGTAAGATGGGCAGGTACGGATATAAGGAAACCTCCCAGCTTCCATAGGGTAAATGAATTAGAATAATTATTAGAATGGTACAAATATGAAGTGTTATAAAATTATAGGCTCTTAGCCCTAGATATAGCACTCAAGGAAATGGCTGGAAGATGGTGGGATGCGCAAAAATAAACAATTGAGGACTGGTACCAATGTAAGCAGTCACTGTGCATTAGGTTTGGCGCAGAACAAGGAAGAAAATAGATGCAAAAATATGATGGAAAAGGGGCACCAACAGGACACTTGGAGAAGTTCATAAATCTATGGAGAATGACACCACCGGAGGAATGGCCTCACCATTTTGTTCACACCTTAGAAGGGATTCCAACAAACTAGTATATAGACCAGGAGTTGCGTAGAGGAACTACAAATTAGACAGTATTATAGTAGAACTTTACAATCACTTTCTCATTTGAGCATGATAACCCCAACATAGACTCAACACTCCAAAAAATTAGAGGGGTGATATTCATTAAATAACCAAAAGTTGAACTCATGATAGAAGAACAACAACAAAACATAAACACAGTAAAAGAACTATGGTCATGCTACCACGTGCAGGAAGAAGCACCAGATGAAGATGACCCGCAAAATATTCAGATTGAGGAATTTGAAGGTGAAAGAGAAGTGGAAGGTCCACCTATGGAATCAAAAGTATTTTGTGCCAATTAAGGTGAAGAAAGTCAACATTGGGAAAATTGAAAATCCAAAAATGGCTAGCATTGGAGACTATTGGGATGAGAAAACAATGGAAAGCATAACAGATTTAATGCGCAAGTATAACGCCCTATTCCCAATAACATTCACATAAATGAAATACATAGCAAGAGAGCTAGGAGAAATGAAGATACCACTCAAATCTGAGGCAAGGTCGATCAGACAACAACCATACAGACTAAACCCTATATATAAGAAAAAATCCAAAGCCGAAATCGATAGGATGTTGGAGGCCTAAATCATAGAACTTGTAGAGGAATCTAAATGGGTAAGCTCGATGGTAGTTCAGGAGATGAAATAGGGCGGGTAAGGATATGTGTTGATATGAGGAAGTCGAATGGTGCGTGCATACATGACCTATTCCCTACTCCTTTCACAGATGAGGTGTTGGAGAAATTAGGAGGACACAAAGCTTATTCATTCACCGATGGATTCTCAGTATACCATCAGATCAAGATAGCCTCGAAAGATAGATACAAGACCACTTTTTCCACATAATGGGGATCCTACCAGTACACAGTCATGCCGTTTGGACTGAAGAATGCAACAACAATATTTTCCAGAGTAGTCATAACTGCATTCAAAGAATTCATCCATCAGTTTCTAGAGGTATAGTTGGATGATTGGACATTCTATAGTGTATTGAAATAACATGTAGGGGTGTTGAGGCTGATGTTATAAAGATGCGGGAAGTGTCAGATATCATTAAAAATCAAGAAGTGCATCTTCGGAACACCCTTTGGGATACTATTGGGCAATATAGTATGCAAAAAAGGCTTTCTAATAGATCTTGCCAAGATTGTAGTAATTGTTAATCTACCACCACCAAAATTAGTACTTCATTTAAGAGAAACATTGGGACACACGAGATACTATAGGAAATTTATAAAAGGATATGCACAGATCACTGTGCTAATGGAGAAATTGTTAAGGAAAGACGACAAGTTTAAGTGAAATGAGGATTGTCAACGAGGATTGGGCACCCTGAAAGAGAATATGGTAATGAAACTAATACTGGTATTCCCATACTGGGAAAATAAATTCCATGTGGATGTAGATGCATCTGCCATAGAACTAGGAGCTATACTGGTGTAGCAAGGATTAGGAGAATTGGACCATCCTATATCATTCGTTAGTAGAAAATTGTCAAAATCATAGCAGAATTACAATACCAAAGAGAGAGAATTCTTAGCTATGGTCTATGCACTTCAAAAGTTCAAACATTATTTATTGGGAAAACATTTCAATATGATCATAGACCATTCAACTCTCAAATACCTCGTCAACAAGCTAGTGTTGGGGGGGGAGAATTTGTGGATGGTTATTGTTGTTCCAGGAATTTGACTTTGAAGTGATAGTCAAACCAGGGAAGTTGAATGCAAGACCTGATCACCTGTCGAGGATTACTAATGGAGAGGAACCTATGAATATAGAGGAAAAATTCCCTGATGCACAGTTATTTTCAGTCCAAGTAGCCGATGAATACTTCAAAGACACCATTCAATAGTTGAGTATAGGGATTGGGCCACAAGAATTCAACACTGCATAGAAGAAAAATCTGGTAGTCAATGCTGCAGACTATCAATTGATTGCAGGACACTTATAAAAAATGGGTGTAGATATCATCTTGAGAAGATGTGTGCTAGAACATGAAAGACATATGATTTTAGCAGAAGCCCGTGATGAAATAACAGGAGGAAATTATGAAGGCCAAGATACCACGCAAAAGGTGTTGCGCACAGGAATATGGTGGTCGAATGTTCACAGAGACTCAAATAATTACTGCCAGAAATGTGATGTATGTCAGACGGTGGGTAAACTGAATAGAAGGGACGATATGCCCCTCAAACTACAAGTAACCCTACAAGAATTTGACAAATGGGCAATAGATTTTGTGGGACCAATTAACCCACCAACAAAAATGTCAGAAGCAAGGTACATTATTATTGTGACAGAGTACTTGACAAGATGGGTATAAGCAACACCAGTAAAGGATTTCAACGCAGATACAACAACACACTTCTTATTTGAGAAAGTGATCACAAGATTTGGATGCCCAAGGATTTTGATGAGTGACCAAGGAACTCACTTCACTAACAAAACTATTAAGGACATGCCTGAGGAGTTTGAATTTTATCATCAAAAGAGCACACCATATCACCCTCAAGTGAATGGAAGAATGGAATCCTTTAACAAGACCCTCGAGAATGCACTAACAAAGATCTGCAACGTTAATAGGGGTGATTGGGACTTGAAGATACCATCAGTATTGTGGGAATACGAGACCACATTCGAAAAATTGGCAGGGCAAACACCATTCAGATTGGTGTATGGGAAAGAAGCAATGGTTCCATTAGAGTTTTTGGTACCTAGTCTGCACGTAGAAGCAATTGCCAACATGACAAAGTGAGGAACAACACAGGAAAGGCTAAGTCAGTTGATGATCATGGAAGAAGATAGGATTGTAGCAGGGTTTCACCAAGAAGTATATAAAGAAAGGGACAAATCTTTGCAGGATAGACACATCAAGAATAAAAATTTCAAGGAGCGAGACTTAGTCTTGGTGTACAACAGTAAATCCCTTCAATGCCCAGGAAAAATCAGAATGGATTAGTTAGGACCATACGAAGTAAGGACTGTCACAGATGGGAGAGTTGTACAGTTGAAGGATTTAGGCAGAAAAAAATTCAGATGGATGATCAATGGGAGCCGACTGAAGTTGTATAGGGACAGTTGATCTCCTAGCACTTAAAACAAAAAAACCTAAGCGCATCAACATAGGGTTTCCCGCACTAGATATCAAAAGATAACAAAAAAGGGGTAATGCGTCGAAATGAGAATGAGCACGCACACTTGGAAATGATAGCAAGACAGAAAAATTGAATGATAATAATGGGAGGTATGGAAAATAAGCGCCAACAGACAACGACTATCAAAATTGAATGATAATAATGATTGACGGGACGCCGCATTAATTGTGCCAATTGGAAACGATAAGGGAATTCAATGGAAAGTATTTTGGAAGCGCCAATTCATTCAAAATGAAAAATTGGATTACGTCTCCGAGAATTTTCACAGGATTCCTATATAAGGTAAGCACGCGGGGATCAGAAGGGTTATTGTGAAATTGAGAAAATCACAGAGGGACAAAGTATATGAGGGAGAGAGAGAGAGATTTTTCAGAAGTTACAGAGCCAACTAAGCTTGGTGGAGAATATATTTACCACCATGGAACTACCCAAGCTAGGAACATCGAGCCAGGATTGTAGTCGACCTCGAAGAAACCTTAGAGCACCTCGGTAGCCACAGGGAAGAGAAATAAAACCACCTCAGCCTCCGAAATTCGTCAACTTGGACGGAATATTGTCGTACAATATGGAACCAGGAAGCCCCACACTAGTGGTGGAGGAAACCCAATAGTCAACACCCGAGGGCATGGATATCGATATGCTGGAAGGAGGCCAGAGCCAATAGACCCAGGATGTAGGAAATCCTTCTTTCTCTAAAAGCCATGAAGAAGCCCCGAGGGTTAATGGGACGATCTTGAACCAGGAAGAAATGACTGCACCAAAAAGGTCACACACAACCACGCCAGAGAAGACACAAGAGGGTATAGTAGAAGATGTCACCAGATGGGCAAAGGAGTGTGAAAAAGAGAGAACAATGGAGGTTGTAACCTCAAGTCATCCACCAAAGTGGAATGGAAAGAAGTGATTAACAAGATCACTGTGCAGCTAGGATTCCACAACCATAGTATTTCCATGCATTATGGAAGGGGTGTGTGTCGCAGGTAACGTGGTAGGCCACGTGGAAAAAATACGGTACTCGGATCATGATGTAACCGACACAGACAAGTTTCTAGAGTTTTCCAAGAAATTGTACCTAGATACTGTGGGTATAGGACACTTCGACGAACCAATTAACCAACCAAAACAGTGGACAACCAGACTGGAAAAAACTGAGATTCTAGTCCCGTTGGGGATATCACACTTTGGAAGGGGTCGAGACATAACCAACTGCATCAAGAAGTTGATGGAAGTTACCCATGAAGGATACCTATGGGTGGAAGATCCCATCTCAATAGACGTACAACTCATTACATATATTACAGGGTTGCCACCTCAGGGGGAGACACCCGCGCAGTTCCTCGATGACAAGATGAAGGAGAAGGCACTGCCCGAGGAAATGAAGAAGATGTATGGTATAGAAAAAGGGTTGCTGAAAATCATAATTAAGTGCATCAATGATGGAACAACAAGGATTTCCACAAAAATAATGGCGTGCAAGTTACTCAGGAAGTGCTGCAAGGAGGAAGTCCTTGTCAGGGTTGTCGTAGCTGTAGCACAGTGTGCGGAGGGCACTATACTCAACTAGGCCCCATATTTGCTAAATATGTTCCTAGAAGACTGGAAGGATGCATAGGACCTGGAGACAAAATTTCACTATTCTTGGCTACTCGTCATGATTTCCTTGGTCCGATGGAGGGAGCCTAAGTATACATACTTTTCTTGGAGATCCAATTGTTGTTGCGCAATGTGATACCTATCACTAGGGAGCACTTCAGAACCTAAAAAAAAAGTGTGAATGCAGGCATGTTCGTAGGGTATTACAATGACCTGCAGGAAAACATTGCCAACACTTGGCAGATTACGCCAGAAGTGGTCACGCAATATCAGGGCATAGCCATATTTAAAGAGACTAGACATGCATTACGGATACAAGCATGGAAGGATCCCAAGAATGAATACATACAACTGTGGTACTGCGTCAAGGAAGAAGACATGGAAATGGCCATTAAGGACTGGCACGAGGACTATAGAGTTCTAGTTCTGAATCAAGAGATGTCTGCAGATAAGGAGGTTGATGCAGGGAAAGAACATACACCTTTAGGATACAAAAAAACACCTAAGAATCCAAATCCATGTCAAAACCCGACGCATCAGAAGAAAGGGGGTGCATCTAAGAAAGATACCCAAGTGATGAAGAATAAAAACACCTAGGCGCCACAACAACAGGAAAAAGAGACTGAGAAAACACAAGGGACCACATCAAGCTCTACTTAGTAAGACCAATGCTAGACCAAGAGGCCAATCATAAAAAATGGGGGTGCTTGCAAGAAAACTAAGGTGCACAAAATGCCACTAGAATATACAATCACAGAGGATGATGCGAACCTCGTGTCCCAAATGGTTCAGGATCGAACAATGGAGGATTTTGACGAAGCCCAATGTCAAAGGGATATGATTCAGGATGATATGGAATACATGAGGTAACTCTTCGAGAAGATCATATAAACATAGAGGGACAACAGAGGAATATAGTCAATTTCCACAACATCATAGACAGGAGCTAAGGATGGATCGAGCGAGCGGGATAGGATCTGGACGACAACACAACCGAGCTTGATGGTTCACATTACACCTAGCATGCTGTGCATGAATGAAATTGTGGGTCAGACACCCTTGAAATATTTGGCACAAATACATTTTGCAATGATGAAGATACCAACCAAAGCATTGTATAAACTTCAAGTCAGCATTGCGTAGGAGGTATAGTCCCGTGAACGCATAGACACAGTAGAACTGCAACAGACGAAAGATAGAAGAGAAGCATTGGAGGTGGTGCTCGAGTAGGTCAAGATTGAGACCAAGCATGAGAAGGATCACGTCAATAGGTGATGTAGGAGCATCGCAAGAAAGCGCAAAGTGGAGGACAATTGGATACGCACCAACGCACATTTTGAAGATATTTTGAAATTCAAAGGGATGGCACATTAATGTAATACCTGGAGAGACATAAGTACTCTTAAATGTTTTGGGGATTGTAACACAGATCTTGATCATATCTCTCATCTTTCGGTTGGATGCATTTAATGTAATGAATGTAAAGTAGATGTAGGCCTTAATTCAATTGCATAGCATAGAGTTGTAGGAAGGAAAAATTGAGAAAGCTCCCTCGTATGTATTGGTATTGTATCATTATTCTCATGGTAATTGTATTTGTAAGAGTAGAATTTGTAGAGAAAGAGAGGAAGAGAGAGCAGAGAAGAACATAGATTGTAGAAGTTGTATAAGAAGATAGTTGTTTCTATAGAACCCATGTACAGAAGCATCGAGTTAATATAAAAATGATTTGACTCAATTTCATGGTGTTATGAATAATGATTGCATCTATTGAATGGTATGTTTACAATTTGATTATATACTCTGTTATGCATTTGTTTAAATGCTTCTATGTATGATTTCATGGTGAATGTATGAAGTCTGTGAGAGGGAGAGTATGCGTTTCAATTGTTTCTCTTCTTGATAATTCCTGCAAGGTGTGCAGTGAAGGTCCGCAAGGAGCGCATTGACAAGATTTTTGAGTTTTATCTCAGAGAGCTCAAGAGGGATATCGTTGTTTTCATACCAGTAGAAGTGCAAGGATAGCACAAATTCGTGCAAGGTGTGTGTAGGTGAATTGAAGTCTTACACTTTTTCCAACTAGGTGAGGGGTTGAAGGATTTATGTCGCAAGGGATGTGCGGAATTGGAGAGTTTAGATAATCAGAGATTATCGTGAAGCCACAAGGAGTGCGTGCAAGAATCCCTTAGAATCCTTGAGGTTGCAGCAAGATTCAAGCTTAGGAGGGATAGAGTATTGAAATTTCAAAAGGAGGACAAGGGTTGAATTTACCTCGCTAGAACCAAGCTCAGGAGGAAATAATGCCAAGTTGTTTGTCCAAGAGTCTTTGAGAACTTGAACGAACAGTTGAATTTATCGGAGGGAAAACAACGATTTTTCGTGGACCATTGTATTCAGTGGATCAATGGGGAGGTTAATAATGAGTGTCTATGAACACTCACAAGATTAGGAGGATTAGAAACAGTTAGATCTAAATCAACGAGAGTCATTGATTTAGCGTTTTGACATTTTGAAATTTTGGAAGTCGGAAGTGTGGAGGAATTCGTTTTCAGGAATCCTCGATACACAAAGTCCTGACGTGATCTGTACAGTCAAATCATGGTAGGATCAGGGTTGTTGATCCGTAGAAAAAAAGTCATGAGTTTGAACTTCGGGGGAGATGGGTGTTAGCACCCAGAAATGTCCCTTTTTCACTATACCTTTTGCTCATTCAACCTTATCATTTCTATGCTAAAATGCCTAATATAATGTTACTAAGACCTTTTTCCCAAGGTATGAATCATTGATCTTGATTTTGTATTCTTAATTACTTAACATGTTTGATTGGTAACATTTCACATATTTTATCAATGAATGTTAAACTAATGGTCAAAATGTGTAGAACAACCAAGTCTTGAAGAAAGATCATTGTTGTTACACCAGTTGTTACAATTGTGCGCCAGTTCTGTATGCTATTACATGACTACAACAATTGTGCACCTTTCTTGGAAGCTGTTACACTTACTGCAATAGATGCCCATCAATCCTGGAAGCTAGTATATCATTCAAATCCGAATCCTAAAGACCGTTCCTCAAGGATGTTACACGTTTTGGCTCATGCTAGTGATCAAGATCATTTCCAGATTTTGTGAAGATGACAGATATTTTATATTATACGAACAGCTTGAGAATCTATGATTCTCAAGGCTGTTCTGAGTCTGTTTCATATGAATGTCTCTGTCTTTAAATAACAAAGATTTTGTAATTATTGGGGGGAGAAAAGATTAGCTATGGAATAGAGATTGAAGTGAAGCATTTTGTATCTGAACATTTTTGGCGATTTAATAAAGAATTTATTTGTGTTTCTCCAACCTACTGTAGTCTTTTCGAGTGGATCCAGTGAGAAGGAAAGAGCCCACCTTCCTCACAGACTCCCCTCTGTTTTGAGTTTTAGATTAACTGCTTTGATTTGGGTGATTTATCTGTTTAGCATTTCTAGAATACATTTGTTGTTACAGTTCACTCCCTTTCTATTAAATGCACATCAGTGTGTCTCATGAGAGTTAGAGTCAATTTTTGTATACTGCTGGAGAATTGCTTTGAAAATTAATTCCTTTTCTGCATTAGATTAAATCTTTGTTTTCAAGAAAAAGTAAATAGAAGTGTGAATTCCTTTCTGCAATTAAGTATACTTCCTTTCGGTAATTAGCACATAAATTCCTTCTACAATATTAATATAGAAAATTAGAATAGATTAGATAATCCAGGATTCTTATACACATCAAATTCTACTCCTGGAAATTAGATTTCAATTATGCAAGTGTGATTTCAATTCTGCAACAATAAATTAGAACTCCACCTGTGTCAACAACTTGTGTTAGTTTTCATATTTTCAATTTTGTTTCTTTTAGTGTTAATTTACCTTAATGCAATTGATTAGTGTTTTTTTTCATAATCTAGCATAGACTGTGAACAATTATCTTGCAATAACAAAACTTCCCTGGGTTTGACAATTCATATTGAACACCTTAATAATCTATTTATTTAGACAATTAAAGTGCCCAACATTTTGGCGTCGTTGTCGGGGAAGCCAATTATAGATTCTTATAAGCACATTAGTTATCTTTTCTTAGGAATGAGTAGTCTACATGAATCAAAGAACAAGAGAACGTATCCCCCAAAATACGAACCCTACAAATACTAGAGGATGTGGTGGAAGGAATCTTGCACTGGGAAGGCCAACCTTTGTTGATGAGATTATAGCCAGAGCATGTTCTTCCTTGGGATCTATATTTCTCCCTTCAAATCCTCCAAGAAGACATATTCCTCAGACACCAGAACTACCCCATTTTGAAACATCGTTTTCATCAGGGGTTGAAGCTGAAGATTTGTCACCAACAAATCAACATGCAACACTAGAGAATATTGAAGATCAAGAAAGTGTAGCTCGGAACAAGGAAAATCCAGAAGAAGTTGTTTATCAGATCAACGGATAGATAGTCACTAAAGAAGAGTGGGACACTTTCCATATTGAGTAGAGAGAAAGAGAACGTATGGAAAATCAATGAGATAATGAAGAAGAGCTCCACCATGAGGATCTAGTGAACAATGAATATAAGGTAAATGATGAAAATACTATCTCTACCATGGTGTTTCCTATTACTAATATTCCCGCACGGGGGATGGCTCCTATGAAGAACATACCTCTCTCATCCCTGCCAAATTTCCATGGATTATCTACTGAGGATCCAGATGATTTTTTGCTTGAATTTGATATTCTGTGTAGAAGCTATGACTACACTACCATTGTGCAGAAGCTTAAATTGTTTCCAGCTACATTGAAGGGTAACGCGTTAAGATGGTTCATGAGCCTTGGAGAAGATCATATTTCAACATGGGGACAAATGAGGAAACTTTTCCTGAACAAATACCAAGACTACCGTCGAACGAGGGAACGAAGAGAGGAACTGTTCAAGATGTCTCAGAAGGAGGATGAGACCCTTGAATATTTTGTGGAGCGACTCTAGTATAATCTACAAAGGTCTGGACATATGTATGTGAGTAAGGACATTCTGAAAACTATTTTTCTAAAAGGAGTTAGATATGATTGTTTAGATACATTGATTATGATTGGAAAGGGAAATATATCTAAGGAATCCTATGAAGACATTGAAAATCTTTGTAAGAGATACTCTTGAGGATCTACAAGGAATAAGTCAGCTACCAGGGATGCCACTTTTTCAAGGGTACATAAATCAACCAATGGAGGGGCAACAAGAGAAGAAATAGGTAATCTGTTAGAATATTTCAAAACAAAAATGATTAACTCTTTTGCCTCACAAATTGACACTCTATAGGTCAAACAAAAACAAGAAGAATCATATCTAGCATTGTCCATTTTCTGTTCAAAATGCAGAAAGAAACATCCACTAAGGGAGCGCCCATTGAACAATGTCCAGGTATGTCTTATTTGTGAATTAGATCATGCTACTGATCAATGTCCCTCCCTACTAGGTGTAAAATAATCAATGAAGGTGACTAATGAGGAAGCGGAGGATGCCTATCTAATAACACAGAGGAGATAATGGAAGCCATGAGGTCAAGGTATAAACCCTCAATTCTCTCCTACATCACTTAATTATTGGAATAATGTGAACAATCATCTTCAATATGGCCAAATGAATGCCCCCCCTCCAAATCATATTCCACATCCTTATCAAGATCTCAATGCATGGGTACCTATGCCCCAACAAAAAAATCATCATGGGAAATGGAATCCATATTGGAGTGGCCCTCAACAACATCTTACTTATAAAAATCCTCACCAACAGAACCTCTATCAACAATAGTTCCAACCTCAGTACTAGCAGCAACATCTATAGTTACCTCCCAATGCAACACAAAACAATCCTCCCTTACGGCCTAAAATGCATGTGCAACCTAACACAAATCCAAATAATAAGGTCATTCAGAATATTGATATACACAATGGGCCAACTCTATCTATTACCCCTATGCCTTGTGATGAGATAAAATTAAGATCAGGGAGAATAGTCGAGCCAATAATTGAATATGCTCCATCTTCATAATCAGACAAGGAATCGAGGGAAAAAACATCTGCTGATATAGAGGAAATTGAACGTACCTATCATAGAATTAGCATTCCCTGAAGATTGGAAATTACCAAAACTATGGAATTACCATCCTTCAATCTCTTAGGAGAATTGAAAAATATGCATGTTAACATTCCACTATTGCAAGTGATTAGGGATGTCCCTATTTATGCAAAGACTGTGAGAGACCTCTATATCAAAAATCTTGGAAGGAAACCTAGGGACCCCCTCACAGTACACGTAGTGGGAGAATTTTCTGAACTGATGTTAGGCAAAACCCCACCTATTAAATATGGCGACCCAGGAAACCCTACAGTCACTGTCAAAATTGTACAGACATTTATTCCCAATGTGTTAGTTGATTTAGGGGCAGTAATTAACATTATGCCAATAGAGATGACACCATTTTTGCAACTCAGAACACAAGTCCGACCTACTCCTACCGTTTTAGACTTAGTTGATCGTTCTACTATCAAACCAGATGGAGTAATCGATGATCTAGTTATTTCAGTTGATTCATGGGAGTATCCTGTTGATTTTGTCGTATTGCAACCTAAAACCCATTTAGGGTGCCACCCTCTAATTATAGGAAGACCATGGTTAGCTACAACTGATGCTTTCATTGGTTGTAGATCTGGTTCAATGACCATCTCTAATGGTTATGATACCAAGAAACTTACCCTTTATCCTCATGATACACCCAGTGTGGAACCTAAAATTCTTTATGGATGGACATTGAGGATGAAAGTGATCTACCTGTGCTAACCATAAGAAAATCCCCGTGTTTCAAAGACGAGACAAAGGATGAGCTAATCAATATCTTTATCAGTGACCCCTCTGTTGTTACACCAAACACGTATCACCGATTGGGTAGAATATTTGACCCTACTTCCCAGGAAGGAGTTAGCGTGGAGATGTTCTATGAAACTGTTGTAAATCAAGTTAATTCAATTGTAAAAATAGACACTGAAATAACTGAATTATTTCCTAAAGTCAGTTCTAAGAGCATCGTTGTAGAAATGAAACCTGGAAAAACCCTGAACATCAATCCTGATTTATCTTTTGCTAAAATTGGACGTTTGATGAAGTTATTGATTGAACATAAAGAGGCATTTGCCTGGGATTACATGGATATGAAAGGATTTTCCTCTAAACTATGAACCCACCATATATACATTAAGGAATAATTCCAACCCATTTTCCAACCCTAAAGGAGAATGAACCCTAATATTAAAGAGATTGTTAAAGAAGAACTCCAGAAACTTCTTAATGCAGGATTCATTTACCCTATATCAGACAACGAGTGGGTTTCACCCCTAGTTATTGTGCCTAAAAATAATGGTAAATGGAGTGTGTGTGTGGACTATAGAGCCCTGAATAAGGCCATGCAGAAGGATCATTTCCCTCTGCCATTTATTGATCAGGTTCTAGACAACCTATCTAGGAAAAAGTTTTTATATTTCCGAGATGGATTTAGTGGTTATAACCAGATAACCATTTCTCCACAGGACCAATATAAGACCACCTTTACTAGCCCTTGGGGTACATTTTCCTAAAAGGTTCTCCCATTTGGCCTGTGTAATGCACCAGCCACTTTCAAGAGATCTGTAATTGGTATTTTCTCTGATATGGTGAATGACTCTATGGAAATATTCATGGATGACTTTACACCTTATGGTATTGATTTCAATGAAGCTTTAGCTAATTTGGAAAAAGTACTCAAACAATGCATAGAATCTCATCTTTCTCTAAGTATTGAAAAGTTTCATATGATGATGAGAGAAGGTGTGGTGCTGGGACACTTCATTTCTTATGCAGGAATTTAGGTAGACCCAACCAAAATCCAAGTAATTTTGGACATTCCAACTCCATCAACTCTGAAAGAGGTAAGAAGATTTTTAGGGCATGCTGGATATTATAGGAGATTCATTAAAAAAAATTCCAAACTTGCCTCTACCTTATTTTTTCTATTGACAAAAGATGTTGAATTTAGTTGGCCTGACAATTGTGAATTGTCTTTTGCAGATCTAAAATAGAAATTGTCCACATATCCCATTTTGAGAGGGCCAAATTGGGCCATGTCATTTCACATTTCTTCATATGCCTCAGACACTGCAATTGGTGCAGTTCTAGGGAAACAAGAGGACAAAGATCCCTATGCTATCTACTATATCAACAAGAACATGGCTCCCGCTGAGTTAAACTATACAGTCACAGAAAAAGAATTCGTGACAATAGTTTATGCTATCAATAAATTCGGGCATTACCTCACTGGTTATTCTACTTTTATTAATATTGATCATTCAACAATTAAATATTTGATGAATAAACCTATTACTAATGCCCGAGTAATAAGATGATTTTTATTACTACAAGAATTTGACATCACTATAGTAGATAGACTAGGAAAAGAAAATGTTGTTGCTGATTTTCTCTCAAGATTGAATATAAATGATGATAATTCACCTGTAGATGATTCCTTTCCAGATGAACATTTTTTTGCAGTATCTTCTCACTCACCTTGGTATCCATACATTGCTAATTATTTGGTTGTAGGTAAGGTACTTACACATATATCTCCCCGATAAAGAAGGAAGATTATTCAGAAGAGTGCTCAGTATAGTTGGATAGGGGGATATATCTTCTACACAGGACTGGATCAAGAAATCAGGAGATGTGTGAGAGATGATGAAGTTTATGATCTACTTAAATATTTCCATGATGGCTCTTGTGGGGGTCATTTTTCTTATAAAAGGACTGGGCATATAATTTTGAGGATGGGCTATTTTTGGCCCACAATATTTCAAGATGCAAGGAAGTATGTCCAAGCTTGTGACAGTTTCCAACGAATGGGTCAGCCAAATCATAGGGATGAGATGCCTCTCCAGCCTCAAGTGGTTTTAGAGCCTTTTGAGAGATGGGCCATGGATTTTGTAGGGCCCATTAACCCACCTTCTAATCAAAAAGTCTATATATTGGTCTGCACAGATTACATGACCAAGTGGGTAGAGGCAAAAGCACTCATCAGGGCCTCAGAAGAAGTTATCTTAGCATTTTTTTTTGAAGATATATTTGTTAGGTTTGGAGTTCCCAGAGATTTAGTAACTGATGGGGGACCACCTTTCACATCACATAAGTTTGAAGCCCTACTCAGTAAATATCATGTTTTTCATAGAACAACTTCTCCATACCATCCCCAAGGTAATGGGAAGGTGGAAAGTACAAACAAAGTCATAGAAGCTATTCTTACTAAGACAATGAGGGAACATCATAGGGATTGGTCTGAAAAATTGCATGAAGCTCTATGGGATTATCGAACCACTTGGAGGAACACATCTGGTTTTTCTCCTTATGAACTGGTATATGGGAAGAGCCTTGTTTTTCCCATTAAGTTTGAGATCAAAACCCTAAGAACTTCATCAACAGTCAATCTAGAATTGACTGTGGCATAGAAGGCCAAACTGTAACAGTTAAATGAGCTGGATGAGAAGTGTTTGGATGTTATTCATCAAACCACAGTGATTCAACAACAAAGAACCAAGTGGCATGACCGAGTCATCAAGAAGAAGTTATTCAAAGAGGGAGATTGGGATCTATTGTATGATTCACACTTTAAAGAATTTCAAGGTAAGCTGCGTACAAGATGGTTGGGACCTTACGAGGTAGACATTGTTTTTCCCGATGGGAGAGTCAGGTTGATCACTATTGATGGATCCAAAACACAGTTACTTGCAAATGGTCATTGCTTGTGCCTGTATCAATGTCCACTTTCCAAGACAGAATTTACATCCAGATGTATAGCTGATATAGGTTATCAATTTTTAAAGGGAAAGGAACTTGCTCCTTCCCCTTCTAAACCTTATAATTTTTTTCTTTTCAATAAAACCTTGTATATAAATACACTCTGCGAATTTGAATTTTTCTGTTTTTTCTTCAAATTTTTTATGCTTCTTTAATAAATTTTGCCTATAAGGGTATGGGGAAGTTACTTGTGTGAATATGGATTGATGAATAGCAAGGTAGATTACAATGGAAGGAACCAAAGGATTAGTTTCTTGAAGTTGAAAAACTTCCTAAAAACCAAGTGATTCTATGTTCGGTCGGGTTACATGCTATTACACCTCTTTTTGACAAAATGGTCACTTTACTTGTTGTTACACCATTGTCCCAACTATTTTGTCTTAAATGTTGTTACACTCTTTTCCGAAAAATTGGTCAATTTACATGTTGTTACACCATTTTTCCAACTATTTTGTCTTACATGTTGTTACACTCTTTTCCGAAAAATTGGTCGATTTACATGATGCAACACCTAATTCCACCATTACGGCCAAAATACATGCTAATACACCTATCGTTGTTATTCCTTTTCACTATTTTACATGTTGCTTCATCCATTCTCTTTCACATTTTTGCCACTTTTCCATACTGAAACACTGTTTTTTTGTCATTTCCATTGTTTTTGTGAAGATTTCTTCCATTTTCCAAATTACTTCATGCTCTCTCTGTGAGAAAAGGCCACTTCATCATTACTTGACTCCACATCCGCATATTTCCAGCTGGTCAACCAAATAAAGGAATCCACCTATGCTCCACTTGTCATATCATCATTTCTCACGTTCCAGAGCCAACTCTCATCATTACGACCATTCCATGTGAATTAGATGGTGGTTGGATAGTGCATTTATTCCAACAGAACGGTTAATGTGGTAAGTTATGAGGTACATGACTAATATTATGTGTCAATGTAATATAGATATGGAAGAAAGCATTAATTTTTACATGTCGGTTGTCCTAAATTCATTGCACCATGAGCCAATAAGATTAGTTGGGGGGGAAAGAAAATCTAAGCCAACAAAATCCCATTTTATATGCACCTCCACCACCTTTTGACCACACTTATTTTTGCTGAGACACCGTGTTCTTTAAGAAATCCTCATTCAAACTTTTTGTGTCTATGGTTTAGGTTCTGGTCTCTCCTCCTTTGTTCCTGTTTAGACTCTAAAACCGTGTCATGGGAGGATCAACTGTGAGGTATGAACCGGAAAATCTAGATGCATTACTACTATACCTATATGTTTATGAAAAATTCATGCAGGATGGATAGATTTCTTATTCTGAGAAGCTGCAGGGGTTTAATGAAGCATAGGTATTTGAGTTCAATCAGAATCTCACAGAAGGGTATTCAATGGTGCACAGGGTGAGGATTTTGGTGACAGAGGAAAACGTGGTTGTTGTGACAAGGTTGTCTGCCACAGGAAAAATGTGGTTTAGTAGAAAATCGCATCTTCCCGAAGCACATAAGGATTTTCTTGTGGACAATGAGCAAGTTCAGACCAAGGGCCTAGGTGCAGATGTAAGTTCCTTACCAAAACCATGGGGGAAAGTATCAGAATTTGTAAAAAGGTACATTACATGCGAAGGAAGATATCAAGTAATTTATTTTTCTGATTTTATCCTACTGTCACATTTAAGACATCAGAAGATAATAAACATCCCCTATTTCCTTCTTCAATCCTTGCATAATATGTCTCACTTTGTCAAGAAATAAAAAAATTCCAAGAATTGTCTTTCCAATCACAGACTGATAGGGTTATTGATTCATAAAGGAATGGGAATTCCTAATGACCCATTACCTAAAGTGGAAGAAAAACCAAATCCTGTGCCTATTGTTATGGCTAACCCAGAACAACTAAACCCAATCCCTGGACCAAGTCATGAGCCTCAGCCCTCGGCTGCACCGATAGTTAAATCCCCCACTATAACTACTTGTAAGTCGACTCAGAGAAGCAAACGCAAAACCAGAAGCACCTCTAACACCACTTAGAAAAGAATCGAAAAAGTTGAACCAGTACAAATAAACCATATGTCTGCAGTTTTGATTGCACCAGCAGTTAAAAACCCAATTCCTGGACCAAGTCATGAGCCTCAGCCCTCTACTGCAATAGCTGTTGTTGAAGAACTCCCTCCTACTCCTAAAGCTAAGAAAAGGAAAACCCATGATTATGTCTTTACATTACCTAGGAAGAGAACTAGGTCAGCGAGGTCTACTACAACAGTAGTTACAACCCCCACTATAACATCCAGTACATTGACTTCATCTCCTGTTGAACCAGACACACCTCAAAACACCCTTGTTGCTACGACAGAGTGTCCTGATTTTGCTGATGCTCAGACCCTACCCGATTTTGACATCAATAATACAAACATGAGTGAGCCGCAAAATGATCCTATGGAGATATGTATACCAGGTTTTACCTTGTGCAAGGAACTTCAAGAAACCATTTTTTCAATTCAGGCTGAATGTAAACGAATTGAAGAAGAATCATCGGCTCTTCTTGATGATTCTATACATCACTCTTCGAGTGATGAAGTACAGATTATACAATACCCCAACATTGCAAATTTTCCTCCTTGTCTGGTTGTTGAAGAACACCCCCCTTCTCCTAAAGCAAAGAAAAGGATAACCCATGTTTTTGTCTCTACTTTACCTAGGAGGAGAAATAGGTCAGCGAGGTCTACTGAAGTAGCAGTTCGATGGAAGAATATGGAACAGGAAATACCCATTCTTCATCCATTATCCTCCGTTGATAAAGAAGTGACTGTTACACAAGAACCAGTCCCTTCCAACAACATGTCCGTGACACAAGAACCAACCTCTTCCCATAACTTAGCTATTACACAAGAACCAACTACCCAAGAAGAGGTTGTCCCACAAGAACCAGTCATGCTAGAACTAGCTGTTATACAAGAGCCAACTGCCCAAGAAGAGACTGTTCCACAAGAACCAGTCATGCCAGAATTAGTTGTTACACAAGAACTAGTTATCATGAGTGTATTAGCCACACAAAAACTAGTTACACAAAATAGTGAGGATGTGCCACTTACTCAGCTTTTTGCTCAAATTGAGAAAGAAGATAAAGGATACAAAAAATTCCAATAATACTAAACTAATGAAGGAAAATGAAAACCTCAAAGCAGAGTTGGCTTCCATAAAGAAGGAATTTCTAGTTGCTCGACAGAGAAACCCAAACGAGTTAAATTTGGATATATTAGCACTGATAACAACTATTATGAATCAAAATAGAGAGCACATGTGCTATGAATGTGTTAATATTTATTTTTAGGCAAGGTATAAAATAGTGAAAGTACTAGTCACTGGTCATGATGAAGAATCGGCCAAATTCACAGTCAAGAAGGAATACGTATTACACGTATGAGAACGTGTAGGCAGCAGTGTATGGGACTCAAGTTTCATTTTCCCAGTTTTTGGATGCCTCATTCAGAGTATACACAGGGTCAAAGGTCTCAAAAGATATCGTTTGGAGATGGTAAGGAGCAGTGGATTCATACTTCCAGATTAAGAATCTCATGATAGTTTTGACTTAGCAATTTGCACTAGAGGAGTCACTTCCCTGACTTAGATTTAGAGTAAGGCTTGAATGTGGATTGCATGAGGACATTCAACCTTCAACCATAAATGTCCCTTTTTCACTATACCTTTTGCTCATTCAACCTTATCATTTCTATGCTAAAATGCCTAATATAATGTTACTAAGACCTTTTTCCCAAGGTATTAATCATTAATCTTTCTTTTGTATTCTTAATTACTTAACATGTTTGATTGGTAGTGTTTCTCATATTTTATCCATGAATGTTCAACTAATGATCAAAATGTGTAGAACAACCAAGTCTTGAAGAAAGTGTGTTGTTGTTGCACCAATTGTTACAACTGTGCGCCATTTCTACATGTTGTTACACGACTACAACAATTGCGCACCTTTCTTGGAAGTTGTTACACTTGTTGCAACAGATGCCCACCGATCCTGGAAGCTAGTATATCATTCAAATCTAAATCCTGAAGACCAATCCTCAAGTTTGTTACATGTTTTGGTTCACGCTGGTGATCAAGATCATTTCCAGATTTTGTGAAGATGACAAATCTTTTATATCATACAAACAACTTGAGAATATCCGATTCTCAAGGCTCTTCTGAGTCTATTTCAACTGAATGTATCTGTCTTTAAATAACAGAGCTTTTGTAATCATTAGGGGGAGAAAAGATTAGCTGTGTAATAGAGATTGAAGTGAAGCATTTAGTATCTGAACATTTTTGGCGATTTAATAAATAAGTGATTTGAGTTTCTCCAACCTATTGTAGTCTTTTCGAGTGGATTCAGTGAGAAGGAAAGGGCCCACCTTCCTCACAGACTCCCCTCTTTTTTGAGTTTTAGATTAACTGCTTTGATTTTACTAATTTATCTGTTTAGCATTTCTAGAATACATTTGTTGTTATAGTTTAGTCCCTTTCTGTTAAATGTGCATCATTGTGTCTCATGAGAGTTAGATTCAATTGGTGTATACTGCTAGAGAATTTCTTTGAAAGTTAATTCATTTTCTGCATTAGATTAAATCTCTGTTTTCAAGAAAAAGTAAATATAAGTGTGAATTCCTTTGTGTAATTATGTAGACTTCCTTTTGGAAATTAGCATAGAACTTCCTTTTGCAAGATTAATATAGAAAATTAGAATAGATTAGATAATCCAAGATTCTTATACACTCATCAAATTCTACTCATGGAAATTAGATTTCAATTATGCAAGTGTGATTTCAATTCTGCAACAATATATTAGAACTCTAGCTGTGTCGACAACTTGTGTTAGTGTTCATCTTTTCAATTCTGTTTCTTTTAGTGTTAATTTACCTTACTGAAATTGATTAGTGTTTTCTTTCATAATCTAGCATAGACTGTGCACAATTATCTTGTAATAAAAAAACTTCCCTGTGTTTGACAATTCATATTGAACACCTTAATTATCTATTTATTTAGATAATTAAAGTGCCCAAACAAGGGAAGAGTTGCATCGCGAACTCATGAGTCACGAAATCCCGATGAGATCAGAGGTGGAGCCCCAAGATTTGACTGGAGGTCATATGGTTGAGGCATAAGGGAGGAGCTAAAGACCCATTAGCCCATTTTGGGGTTTCGGGAATCGACGGAGTTGGTGGGGAATCACTATAGAAATCACAAAGTCGGGAAATACAAAACACATTTTCAGGTTAATTCAGTGGTCACGCCGGGTGGTCACATGGAGTGGAGGTTCAGGCCTTGTGCTTGTTCGCACAGGCGTAACTTCTAGAAGGACCTATGGTACTATATCATTGAAGGTTCCAGTGGGAACTAAAGAGACATTTCAGCTCAAGGAAATAGGAAGATCCAAAGACCAGAAGCTCAAGTAGAACCTGCTGAGGTAGGGGTGTTGCATCAGGTGTTATCAGAGCTTACAACTTTTTGTTTCCTATAAAGGGAAGACATAAGGCAAGTTGTGATTTGAATTTTGCGTGGAACAGATTGAAACAATGCTGCCAAGGAGATGTCAAGAAAGACCCATGCCCGATCCAATCATGGAAAGGGAAATGAGAGAACTTTGTGCTCGATTAGATTCTATGGAGACAACACAGAGACGAACACCTGATACTGGAGATATTAGTAAGGCCAAAAGTGGAAACAAAGCTGGAGTTGAAGAAGAAGTTATAGCCGAAGATGCTGTATAAGAATGTCTATTCAAAGCTATTGGAAGAATAGGGGCCATAGAAGAAATGGGCATCCCTATGTATGAAGGAAACTTTGATGTTGAGGAGCTACTAGATTGGTTTAGAGCTCTAGATAAATACTTCAAATATGAGGATATCGAAGAAGATAAGAAAGTAAAACATGTTGTCACTAGACTGAAAGGGCATGCAACACTGTGGTGGGATGAACTGCAGGCTGACGTGTGTTGCAAAGAAAAACAAAGAATCAAAAGTTGGGATAAGATGGTAGAAAAGATGAAAGCCAAGTTTATACCCAAAGATTACCAAATTTGTTTCGAAGAATGCATAATTTGAGACAGAAAGGGATGACAGTGAAGGAATACAATGAGGAATTTTACAGACTCAACCTCAGAGCTGATCATCATGAGAGTGATGATGAAAAGGTTTCTAGATACATGAATGGCTTGAGATATGAAATTCAATATGATATGAGCATGGTGATAATCAGGAATGTGGAAGATGCTTATCAAATTGCTTCAAAGGTAGAAGTGAAATTGGCTTGAAAGAAAGGTCAAATGGGAAAAGTTAGAAGTCGGATCAGAGGTAAAGAAATTGCCCATGACCAAGTATAGAAGCCCACAGATGAAGAAAATAAACCTGATAATCACCCAGAAAGGGGATGAATCTCACAAGGAGGAAAATATGATGATAGGAACACTTTTCCTCGAGCCAGAGGAAGAGGAAGATGCAGAGGAGGCAAAATAAAGTGTTTTGTCTGTGGAAAGATAGGACAAAAATATTTTGAATGTCCCAATAGAAAAAGAGATGGAGGAGGCAAAGCTCACATTTCAAAAGCACAAAGGAAAAATGTTGAGGTAGAAGATGCAGAAGGTGGAATATCCTTAATGATGAGGAAAATTCTCTTAAAGACAGAGAAAGAGATGGAGAATCTAGTCCAGAGGAACAGTTTGTTTAGAACTTCTTGCAAGACCAAGGATAGGGTATGCAAGGTAATTGTTGATAGTGGAAGAATAGATAATCTAGTATCCACAGAGATGGTGGAAAAGCTGGAATTGGAGACAGTTGCACATCCGAGCTCATACAAGGATTCGTGGTTGCAAAAAGGACATCTGGTAACTGTTAATAAAGAATGTTTAGTTGAATTTAAGATAGGGGGTTACACAGATGAGATCTTATGTGATGTTATTCCCATGGATGTCTGTCATGTTTTGTTGGGGAGATTGTGGAAATATGACAGGAATGTTATTCATGAAGGAAGAAAGAACACATACACCTTGGAGAACAATGGTAGAACACATATGTTGCTACCAATTGAAGAAAAGGAGGTGAAAGAAGAAACAAGAAATGATATACTTCTCGTGAGTGGGAAGGAACTTTTGGATGAATTCAAGAAAGATGAATAAATGCAGTTTGTTGTGGTGAGAAAACCTAGAGTCATTTTGACCAGTATCTCAATAGATGATCTACCTAAGGAGATTTAGGAAATGCTAGAGAATTTCATTGATATAGTGGTGGACGATTTACCTTGTTCGTTTCCGCCCACTAGAAGTATAATCCATCACATTGACCTTATACTAGGAACGATTTTAACAAACAAATCATAGTACATATTGACGCCACAGGAGAATGAAGAAGTTAAGAAGCAAGTCTAGGATTTGATGGACAAAGGGTTGATCAGAGAAAGCTTGAATCCATGCATTGTCCCAACAGTGTTAAGTCGAAAAAAGGAAGGTGGATGGAGAATGTGTATAGACTCAAGGGATATAAAAAAAATCACCATCAGGTATAGATTTCCTTTACCCATTATGGATGACTTGATGGATTGCTTGAGTGGAGCAAAGTTTTTTTCAAAAAATGATTTGAAAAGCGGATATCATCATATTGGAATGAGGGAAAGTTATGAATGGAAGCCAACATTCAAGACGAATGAAAGGATGTATGGATGGTTTGTCATGTCGTTTGGTTTGACGAATGCACCAAGTACTTTCATGAGATTGATGAACGAAGTCTTGAAAGATTTCATTGGAAAGTTTGTAATTGTGTATCTTGACGATATACTGATCTTCAGTAAGACTGAGGAAGAACATTTGAGACATTTAACTATAGTGATGAGGAGGTTGCAGCAAGAGAAGTTGTTGATAAATCTGAAGAAGTCATCTTTCATGAAGACATAACTCATTTATTTGGGGTTCGTGATCTCTTAGAATGAGTTGAAGATGGATCCTGAGAAGGTAAAAGCAATCAAAGAATGGTCGTTTCCAAGGAATATCTTTGAAGTCAGAATCTTCCATGGATTAGCCAGTTTTTATAGGAAGTTCATTAGAAATTTCAGTGGAATTTTTGCATCAATGATGGACACAGTCAAGAAAAGACATAAATCTTTTCATTGGATAGAGGAAGTGGAGAAAAATTTCAAGTTGTTGAAAGAGAAAATAATTGGACAACCAATTCTAGTTCTGCCAGACTTCAGTAAGAAATTTCAAGTGAGATGTGACGCAAGTGGATTTGTGATTGGAGAAGTCTTAATTCAAGATGACAGACCAGTTGCATACTTCAGTGAGAAGCTGAATGATGCCAAGAGAAATTATTCCATGTATGATAAATAGTTTTATGCAGTCATACAAGTGCTAAAGAAATGGAGGAACTACCTGGTTCCAAAAGAGTTTGTTTTGTATAGCGACAACCATGCCTTATAGTTTATAACCAGATAGGAGAAACTGAACTAGAAACATGCCAAATGGGTTGAATTTATGCAGAAATTTACTTTGTTATAAAGCACATTTTTGGAAATGCTAATAAGGTTGTTGATGCATTGAGCAGGAAATGTTTGATTATGCAGGAGTTTCGTGTGAAGACCTCAGGTTTTGATAGCTTTAAGGACATGTACAGAGATGATTCAGATTTTAAGGATGCTTATGAAGCATGTGAGAATCATGTTCTGAGAGACAAAAGCCAATGGATTGAACACTTTGTTTGCACTCTTTTCGTCGTTTGATGAGCAAAAAGTGAGTGCTTACATGCCTAGTTGGGCTCTGCTAGTCATGACAGCTGTATGGTAAAAGGTTAGAAAGAAAACAACAAAGCTATTAACAAGAATTAAACAAAAACTA
>ML778774.1:711048-739542 GCA_009831015.1 Picea engelmannii | reverse complement strand
AGGCCCTCAACTGATTGCTCTCCTTACAAAGAAAGATGAAATGTGGGTGAAAGAAATCCAAGCTTATTCACTCAAGAGAGGGGTGAATAGCTTATGAAATGCAGCTTACAATGTGTGTTGCCAAAGAAGGAGTCTCTAGCAATATCAGCAGCATAACAGTATGAAGAATTCCTTGAGAAAATGGTGGTCATTCATGGATTTTTATAGCCAAGCATTGGGTTATTATGCAACCTCTTTTGAATGTGAAAAGGGGTTCTTTAGGGCACAATTAGGTCTTTGACCAGCCTCCCCACGTAGATTGAGCTCGGATTTGATGTCAAATCGACTTGGGAGCCGATCCATTAGTGGTTGGGAGGCCGACCAGTTTCATAAATGCGCCGTTTGGCAGGCGCGCGGGTTTTTCACCCCACAGGCGCGCATATGTGCTCCAAGTACGAAGATGTTGCGCGCGCGCGCGCCTCGTGGGTGCATAGCGCTTTGTAATTTTTTGGCCATTTTGCATAGTTTTGACCCTTTTGCTGTGCTGTGGAATTAATCCTTGTGCTATGAATGACTCTTTTTCTGTGCTGACGATGCGGAGTTCTTGTCGCCCTGTGCGGATGAAATTTTAGTGATAACACACTTGATCTAGGATGGATTTCTATTCAAAGAAAATCAGTTGTGTATCTTGATTAATTCTATGAGAGAAAACCTTTTGAAGGAAAATAATAGTGGAGGATTGGCTGGACATTTCGGCCATGACAAGACATTTGCACAACTGAACAGTTTGTACTATTGGCCAAGAATGAGGACAAATGTCAAGAAATTTGTGAACAAATGTATAATTTGCCAGCACACAAAGGGGAAAAGACATAATACAAGATTGTATCAACCATTGCCAGTACCAGAGAGTACGTGGGATGCGGTAAGCATGCATTTCATGTTAGGATTGTCGAGGACATAGAGGGGTTGTGATTCCATATTCATGGTAGTCGACAGATTCTAAAAAATGGCACAGTTTACTCTATGTCAGAAAATCAGTGATGAAACACACATTGCAAAGTTGTTTTTCAAAGAAGTTGTTCGACTTCATGGTTTACCCAAGAATATTGTTTTAGATCGAGACACCAAATTTGTTGGTCATTTCTGGAGGACACTATGGAAAATGTTGGGGATGAATTTATCTTTTAGTTCAACATATCATCCTCAAACAGATGGATAAACTGAGGTGGGAAGTTGAAGTTTGGGAGAATTGTTGAGGAGTTCAGTCGCTGAACACCATAGTTAGTGGGATCAGATTATGTCGCAAGTGGAATTTTCATATAACGACTCACCTAATAGAAGCACATGACATAGCCCATTTTAGATAATGTATGGAATGCAACCAAGAGGAGTATATAAGTTGAGAGACTTAGATCATAATGAGTTTAGAAGTGCTGGAGCAGAAGATTTTGTAGCAGAGATGAAAGAGCTCCACAGTAAGATTAAAGAGCGGTTACAGAGTTTGGAGTGGGATATTTGGTCTTAGAGAATCTAAGAAAAGAAAGGTTCCCAAGGGGGACATATAACAAGCTGAAGATGAAGAAGATAGGACCATGTAAGATTTTAAGAAAATTTGAGGCAAATGCTTATGAGATAGAATTGCCAGGTGATGTGGGCATATCATCCATATTCAACGTAGCAGATCTGTATCCTTACAGAGTATATGAAGAATATAGGGAAAAGAATAAGAAAGAAGTTCAATGGGTCAAACAGATGTATGTATGTGAAAAGCCATAGATAGAAAAGATCATTGATCAGAGAATTGGTAACAAGACCCGGAGAAAGACATATTTTGAATACTTGGTGAAATGGAAGGGAAACCTGATTGAGGATGTCAGTTTGGAAAGTGAAGCAGATATCTAAAAACATGGACAGACGGTGCAGGATCTCATGGAAAGGATTCCATGAATTTTTCAGCCAAAGGAGTATGATGCAGGAGCATTGCAAGAAAGCGCAAAGGGGAGGACAACTAGATACGCACCAACACACATTTTGAAGATATTTTGAAATTCAAAAGGATGGCACATTAATGTAATACCTTGAGAGACATAAGTTCTCTTAAAATGTTTTGGGATTGTAACATAGATCTTGATCATATATCTCATCTGTCGGTTGGAGGCATTTAATGTAATGAATGTAAAGTAGATGTAGGCTTTAATTTGATTGGATAGATTAAAGATGTAGGAGGGAAAACTCGAGAAATATCTCTCATATGTATTGGTATTGTATCATTATTCTCATGGTAATTGTATTTGTAAGAGTAGAAGTTGTAGAGCAAGAGAGTAAGAGAGAGCAGAGAAGAACATAGACTGTAGAAGTTGTATAAGTAGATAGTTGTTGCTATAGAACCCATGTACATAAGCACCGATCTAATATCAGAATGCTTTAACTCAATTTCATGGTGTTATGAATACTGTTTGCATCTATTGAATGGTATGTTTACATTTTTCTTATATACTCTGTTATGCATTTGTTTTAATGCTTGTATGTATGATTTCATGTTGAATGTATGAAGTCTATGAGAGGGAGAGTATGAGTTTCAATTGTTTCTCTTCCTGAGAATTCCTACAAGGAGTGCAGTGAAGGTCCGCAAGGAGCACGTTGACAATATTTATGAGTTTTATCTCAGAGATATCAAGAATGATACCATTGTTTTCATACTATTAGAAGTGCAAGGATAACATAGAGTCAGGCAAGGTTTTCACAGGTAGATCAAAGTCTTAGAATTTTTCTAACTAGGTGAGGGGTTTAAGGATTTATGTTGCAAGGGATGCACAAAATTGGAGAGTTTAGATAACTGGATATTATCATGAACCCGCAAGGAGTGCATGCAAGAATCCCTTAAAATCCTTTAGGTTGCAGCAAGATTCAATCTTAGGAGGGAAAAAGTCTTGGAAATTTCAAAAGGAAGATGGGGGTTGAAGTTACCTTGCTAGAACCAAGATCAAGAGGAAAGAACGCCAAGTTGTTTGGCCAGGAGTCTTTGAGAACCTGAACATATGGTTGAATTTGTCGAAGGGAGAACACTGATTTTTCATGGACCATTGGATCTAGTGGATCAACGAGGAGGTTAAGACTGAGTGTCTATCAACACTCACAAACTCAAGAGGATTAGCATCTATTAGATCTGAATCAATGAGAGTCGTTGATTTGGCATTTTGAATTTCAACATTTAGGAAGTTGAAAGTGTGGAGGAAGTCATTTTTTGGAATCCTCGATATGAAAAGTCCCGACATGATCTGGATCATCAGATCGTGGTAGGTTCAGAGTCGTTGATCCATAGCAAAGAAGTCTTGAGTTTGGACTTTGGGGGAGATGGGAAGAGTTGCATCGTGAACTCACGAGTCGCGAAATCCTGACGCACTCGGACATGGATCCATAATATTTGACTAGAGGTCATATGGTTGAGGCATAAGGGAGGAGATAAATACCTATTAGCCTATTTCATGGTTTTGGGAATCAAAGGAGACGGTGGGGACTCACAATAGAAATCGCGAAGTCACGAAATTTGAAACACCTTTTTGGGTTAAGTCAGTTGTCACACTAGGTGGTCATGTGGAGTGGAGGCTTGCACCTTATGCTTGTTCATGCAGGTGTAACTTCTAGAAGGACCTTGGTATTATATGCATTGAAGGTTCCAGTGGGAACTAAAGAACCATTTTGGCTCAAGGAAATAGGAAGATCCAAAGACCGAGAGGTCAAGAAGAACCGGTTGAGGTAGGGGTGTTGCATCAATAGGCTTGAGCATGCCTTATATTGATCATATTATGTATACAATCAATCAATACAGGTAGGATATCGAGAACCTTCAGGAGCAACTCATCCCTACCACTCCCCCAGAGGTAAAGTAACAAAGGAAGAAGAAAGAAGAAGGGCAGATGGAGGAGATGGAGTGACTAGTCCACGCAGCTGTCGACTTATTCGATAAAGAAACACAACTATGGAATAATCTTGAGAAGAATCAATAGGTTCAACAATGGGACCAAGAAGAGGAGAATATAAGCACAATTATCCAGGACCTCAAGCAGAGGTAGAAGACAATGTCGATTACTGAGTTCCTCAAAGGAACATGATATGAAGAAGCTACAAACAAAACTACTAGCCATGCAGACACAAAAGAAGGAGTGACAAGATCAAACGAAACTCTCCAAGAATGCACAACAGAGGTCAATGCATAGGAAGAAGAGGCAAAGAAGAACATGGCACAAAATTAGATAGAGTGCGTAGAGATGATCAGCGACAAGATTGCAATGTAAGTATTGGACTTACTCAGAGAAAATACCACGCAGGCTCAAACACAAGAAAAGGAACTCACAGAGAAGTTCCAGGCTCTCGCAGAAGCTATTGAAGAAGCGCACAAACTGTAGGTGGCTCGGGACAAGCGACATATCATTTTTGGGGGCCTGTTGGATGCAAGCCGAGTCAGGAAGAAAGGATATTTTTAGAGGAGAAGTATGCAAGGAGGAAAGGACATCTGGAAGGAGAAGCAACACATGTAAGAGAAGCACATGAGGTATGCATGAAAGGAATGCCTAACAACACTAGGGTTAGGGTTTTTGTAATGTATTGTAATGGATGGAGAGCCAAGGATATAAATAAGTAGTACTTAGAGGAATAAAGAGAGAGGGAGATAGAGGCACACACACACATAGGGAGAGAGAATTGTAAGAACTATACGAGTCATTAAGTTAGTGAGCTAGGGAAGTAGTGAGAAACTCAATCCCAAGGGTTAGATTGCGGGATGAGGAGCCTAGTGTGATTTATTCAGTGTCGCAGGGATCAAGGAGACTGTGGAAGAGAATGAGACCTAAGATTGTAAACACGAGCGGTGTGATATATTATTGAACCATAATAAAATATTGAGAGCCAGATAATTGTGGATGTAGTCGAGGAGGGGGTGAACCATGGTAACACCTATGTTATGTGAATGAATGTATGCATGTTTATGGTTGATTAACTGTTGAATGTTATATGAAATAATTAACTAGTTAGATCTAGTATTCTCCATGCATGAATATAATGAATGTTATAATTAGAGGTTATAATAAATGAATAAAGATTACAGAGTACAACCACAAATCTTAGCTCATTCCTAGGTTTCAAGCACTTGAGTATTGCAGCCACCCATAGAGTTATCTCGAGTGAGACTGCATAGTACACTATGTGTGTTGCGTTGCCTTCTGGTCTACCAGAGGGGATGATAGTCTTAAAGGAATTTTGTTGGGATCTTATCAAATCTAAACCAAGCTCAATTTATGATAGTAAGATAGAATCAGAATAACCCATAAGGAATCCTAAGTAAGAAAAAGATCAATAGAAGAGTAAAAGCCAACAACACTCCATTTTTCACAGGGCACATATATGCATGTGTTTCCCCAAGAGGTAATGTATGGGGCACTGACCATTGGCTAGGAAGTTACTTATAGGGAAAGAATACCCTCATGTGATCAATAACAGACTCCATAGGAATTAAATTTTTGATTGGTTCGATGATTATTAAAGGAGAATATATAACATGGGATGAAAGAACACAAAGTAAATGTGGTTATGTATTTCAATATTATAGACCAGGTCAATTTGTATACCACTTTACAAACTTGGTTGTTGGTACAAACCTGCAACTAAAAACAATTCCAGGTAAGAAATAATCAACAGTACAATACTTATTTCCTTACTTTGAGCACAAGAAGTTAATTGATACCATCAGTATTAGAAGTGATCCCGATGGTTGACTTGAATTACCATAGGTATGTAAAAGGAACAATTGAACAAATATTTCATATTTATGAATGATTGAAATTTTAGCTTAATTTTATGGTTGTTATGGTATTTTTTTTTTGTGGTTATTTTTTGTTACTAGGGAACTATGTCTAGCCTTTCCTTTCCTTTCCTTGCTTTTCTTTCAGAGTCTTGCCTTGCCTTTTATTTCCTTTCTTTCCTACCCTTTATTTTCCTTTCCCTACCTTGTCTAGGCTTGTAATGGATTGGATTTCCTTTCCTTTCATTTATTTGACTTCCCTTGCCATGTCTATCCTTTCCTTTCCTTTTCTTTCCTTTTCTTTCCTTTTCTTTCCTTGCCTTTCTCTACTTTGTCTAGGTTTGTCTTACCTTTCCTTGCCTTGCCTTACCTTGCCTTGCCTTACCTTGCCTTGCCTTACCTTGCCTTTCCTTGCCATGGATTACCTTACCTTTCCTTGCATTTCCTTGTCTTATCTTTCCTTGCTTTACCTCTCCTTTCCTTGCCTTGCTTTGAATTGCCTTGCTATGTCTAGCCTTTCCTTGCCTTGCCTTGCTTTGAATTGCCATGCTATGTCTAGCCTTTCCTTGCCTTTGCTTTCCTAGAATTTCCTTACCTTTTCTTTCCTTTCCTTGCCTTTCCATTGATTTCCTTGCCTGAGAATGAGAATGAGTCCATGAGAAAGTAATTCAATAAGGGATGCTATGCATGCCACAAATCAGCCTTAGCTTGTTGATTTTTATAGAGGTAAATTACTGTGGAAGGCTATAGGTTCCATGCTTAAGAATTTTCATGAATGCGAAGTTATGTTAATATAACACAAAATTGGGTTTATTGTATGGTAGACTAACATAATCACAAAATAAATAAAAGGTTTGAAAACTCACATTACTTTATCCAAAATCAACCATGGTTCATTATAATTACAATCACGACCTGCTACAAGAGTTTCTTAATACAAAATAAAGCCAATTCAAATTCCAAGTGTCCACATAAAATGTTCCCTCCAAGAATGTGCTTGCATGAAACCACCCCACATATGTGAATTAAAAGGTATCCAACTCCATGTATGTATGTGCAAGATTCCAAGTGGATGTAGAATCCACAAAAAAGTATTTGATAAAATCCCCAAAATAGAAAGTAGATCATCTCTCCACAAGTGTGCCTTGCCTTGATTGCCTAGCCTTACCTTGCCTTTCCTTTTATTTCCTTGAAATTGATTTCCTTTCCTTGAATTTGATTTCCTTTCCTTGCCTTGTCTTTCCTATCCTTGCCTTGTCTTTTCATGCCTTTCCTTGCCTTGCCTTTGCTTTCCTTGATTTCCATGTCTTCCCTTGCCTTGACATGTATAGCCTTGCATTGCCCTGCCTTGCTTTGACTTTCCATGCCATGCCTTTCATTTTCATGCCATGCCTTTCCTTTCCTTTCCTTTCCTTACATTTTCCTTTCCTTTATTTGACTTTCCATTGAAAAAATGTGTAAAAGGAATAATTGAACAAATATTTTATATTTATGAATGATGGAAATATTGGATTCATTTTATGGTTGTTATGGTATTATTGTATTTTGTGGATCATTTCTATTGTTAGGGAACTATGTATATCTTTTTCTTACCTTTCCTTTCCTTTTCTTGGATTGACTTGGCTTGAAATTCCTTCCCTTTCCTTCCCTTACCTTGATTTCCTATCCTCACCTTGCCTTGCCTTGCATTGCCATGCATTTCCTTGCCTTGACCTGCTTTTAATTTCCTTTCCATGTATAGCCTTTCCTTTCCTTTTCTTGCCTTGCCTTGCCTCTCTTTTCCTTTTCTTTCTTTTTCTTTCCTTTCCTTTCCCTACCTTGTCTTGTATTGGCTTTTCTTGGCTTTCCTTTCCTTTCCTAGACTTGTCTTTCCTTGCCTTGTATTGTCATTCCTTTCCTTGCCATGCTTTGCCTTGCCTTTATTTCCTTTCCTTGTCCTTATTGTCTTGACATACCTTGGATTTCCATGAATTTCCCTGTCTCACTTGCCTTGTCTTTATTTCCTTTCCTTGAATTAACTTGGATTGAATTGGCTTGGCTCAGATTACCTATCCATGCCATGCCATGTCTATCCTTGCCTAGCCTTGCCTTACCTTTCTTTCCTAGTATTTCCTTACCTTTACCTACCTTGTCTTGGATTTCCTTTCCTTTCCTTTCCTTTCCTTGTCTTTCCTTTCCTTTTCTTTGCATGCCTCTCCTTTCCATGCCTTTCCTTGTCTTCCTTTCCTTACCGCAATTTTTTTCCATTCTTTGGATTTACATCCATTTCTTTGTGTTTCTTTATGTTCCTTACCTTAACTTGCATTTTCTTATCTTGGCTTGGATTGGATTTTATTTCCTTTTTTTTTTCATGTATTTCCTAGCCTTTCCATGCCATGTCTTGTCTTTCCATGTCTAGCCTTGCCTAGCCTTTCCTTTCATTTTCTTTCATTTCCTTACTTTCTTACAATTTCCTTTCCTTATCTTGTATTTCCTTTCCTTACCTTTCCTTGCCTTGTCTTGTCTTTCCTTCCCTTGTCTTCCATAGCCTAGAATTTCCATGTCTATCCTTTAAAGGTGTTAAATTGTCAAACACATGTAATAAGAACTAATAAAAACCCTAGTTCCAGAGATCCTCCAACAATAATGATAGTGGAGGGGACCCACTAGATGAAACCAGCTACCTCGAATCCAATGCAACCAATGATTCGTCCATCTGACGCCTGGTCATATTTTTATCACAATTTGGAACTTGCTCCTCAATCCATCCAAGGATATGTTGGTATTTTTATCCCGGGGCATAAAATAAAAACCAAGCGAAATGACATAGTATCGTAAAATCTCACACATATTTTTGGCCAAGGCCCATATGACCACACTACACACAATTTCTTGACATAGTGTTCTTAAAAATTGACCTATTGTTCATAAATTACACTGTACCTCACTAAGAAAAACCCTAGTTCCAAAGATTCTCCAAAAACTTATTTTTTGAGAAATGGAATGATAGTGGAGGGGCCCCACTAGAAACCCGGTGATGATTCATCCAATTCAACTGACGTTTCATCCATTCGAGGTTTGGTTAGAGTTTTATCATGAATTGCAACTCTCCTCCTCAATCCACTCAGGGACAGGCTGGTAATTTGGTATTGGGGCATAAAATACAAACCGAGTGGCGTAAAAGAGTTCCATAATCTCCCACATGTATTTTTTTCCAAGGCCCATATGAACATGCTACCCACAATTTCCTGAAACATCATTCTTGAAAATCGACCTCCTATTCAAAAATTGCATGATGCCTCATTGAGTAGAACCCTAGTTTCGAAGATCCTCGAACAAAATATTTGGTTGGAAATAGAATGATAGTAGAGGGGACTCATTAGATGAAACTTGATGCCTTGAATCCAATGCAATTAATGATTCATCCATATGAGACCCGATTATAGTTTTATCGTGAGTTTCAACTCGCATCATCAATCCATTCAACGACATGTTGGCAATTTGGTCTCGGGGAATAAAATCCAAACTGAGTGACATACCAGAGTTTTGTAAGCTCTCACACATCTATTCAGCCAAGGACCATGCAACCATGCTACCCACAATCACCTAGTACAATGTTCCTGAAAATAGACCTCTTGTTGAGAAATTGTACTGTACCTCATTGAGCAAAATCCTAGTTATGGAGATCCTCCAACAAATGGTTTTTCAGGCATTGGAATTACAATAGAGTGGCCCCACTAGGTGAAATTTGGTGCCCTAAATCCAATGCAACTTATGTTTCATCGATCCAAGGCCCGATTATATTTTTATTGCGAGTTGAAACTTGCCTCCTCAAGCCATTGAGGGAAATGTTGGAAGTTTGGTCTAGGGGCATAAAATTCAAATCGAGCAACATAATGGAGTTCTGTAATCTCCTACACATCTATTTTGCCAAGGCCCACATGACCACACTAACCATAATCATCTGATAAATTTTTCTTAAAATTCAACCTCTTGTTCATAAATTTCATTGTGCATCACTGAGTGAAACCCTAGTTCAAGATATCCTCCAATAAACTATTTTATAAGAAAAAAATGATAGCGAACGTGCCCCACTAGATGAAACTCAGTGCCTCAAATCCAATGAAATTGACAGTTCATCCATCGAAGGCTTGGTTATAGCTTTATAGCGAGTTGGAACTTGCATCCTCAATACATTCAAGGACATGTTGGAAATTTGGTCCAGGGGAATAAAATCCGAACTGAGTGGCATAATGGAGTTTCATAAGCTCCCACATGTCTGTTTATCCAAGTCCATGCAACCATGCTATCCACAATCACTTGGCACATTTTTCTTTAAAATCGACCTCTTATTCATAAATTGCATTGTGCCTCACTGAGAAAAACCCTAGTTTCATAGATCCCCTAACAAATGATTTTTTGGGAAATAAAATGATAGTGGAGGGGCCTTAATAGATGAAACCTAGTGCCCCAATTCTAACTCAACTGATGGTACATCCATCCGAGGCCTAGTTAGAGTTTTATCATGAGTTGCAACTTGCTTCCTCGAGCTATTAAGGGACATGTTGGCAATAAACCTAGACTGAAACCTTGACGATGACATAGACTTATACCTAGACCTAAACCATGACCTACACCTATACCTATACCAAGACCTATACCTACAACATGATCGTGACCTATACCATGAAAAGACAAGGCATGGCAAGGCAAGGAAAGGCATGAAAAGGAAATGTCTAGGTATAAGTCTAGGTCTAGGTATGGCAATGCAAGGCAAGGAAAGGAAAGGCAAGGCAAGGCATGGCAAGGCTAAGCAAGGCTAGACACGGAAAGGAAAGGAAAGGCAAGGTCTAAGTCTAGGTCTAGGCCTAGGTATGGCAAGGCAAGGAAAGGAAATGTAAGGCATGCCAAGGAAAGGAAAGGAATGACAAGGAAAGGCATGGAATGGCAATTCAAGGCATGGGAAGTCAAGGCAAGGCAAGGAAATCCAAGGAAATCCAAGGCTAGACATGCAAGGCAAGGCAAGGTAAGGCAAGGAAAGACATGGAAAGGAAATGTCTCTCTATGCAAATTCTAATAATTATGATAATCCATGCTTCACAACTATGAAGATACCTAAGATATAACAATAAAGAGAGATTAAATAATGAAATTGAAATTCTCATGCAATTATTTTGATCTAATAAAGATGGGATAACAAGTTTACCACACTAGCATTGTATAAATTTTGAGATTTGGACAAGTAATGCAACTTACAAAATTTCACTACGATCATGAAGTTTCCCTGATCTATTCTATGTGAAATTTCAACATTAAGGTTGATCTAAAATATAAATTATGGAAATAATATTTCACTTCTCTTCAACCTGATTTTAGTTGTCAACACAAGGGAATAAATACCATATGAGTTTACTTCAATATGATAATGCTACAACCCTTAGGGGACACTTTTCAAGGCATATAAAAAATATTAAATGTCTTATTACAATAGATTTAAAGAACAAAAAATATTCTCCTTAATCTTTCGAGTATGTGTTAAATCACTTAAGAAAGCAATTTATCTATATGTTATGTCAAATCAGATCACGCTAATAACATAAGTCAAAAATCAAATCTACAAGTACACAATATTTGGATAGATGGATATATATATATATATATATATATATATATATATATATACAAGTACATACCACACCTTTATCACAAATATAGTACAATTCAAGCTCTCAAAACCTTAGTTGGGGAAATAAAAAGAAACCCTAGCCATTGACTCCTCTTAGCTAGGACTCACTCCCAACCATAGTTGGTCACTCCAACAAATATAATGAACATGATAGAATCAACACTAATGAGTCCTCCTTGGTACATATGCCAAGTTTGTAGCAAATAAGCTCTCCACACTAGTGCTCTTTTCTTCCTTTTAATTTACAAACCCTATCCATATTGAATGACATAGTTACATGGAAAGACCAATTTACTGCTAACCTGCAAGTCTACATGTCCATCCTAAGGTTTGAGTCCTCAAACACTAGGTATTCAACTCTTCCATCAATGTAAGAACCGATACTTCATTGAATATAGAGAGTACAATAACCGAGTTTTGTTCCAAGAAATACATTGCATAGAGATCAATATTCAAAAAGCTAGGCTCTCCATGATATTTCCCTAGCCTCCATGCATCCCATAAGAAAAAGGGTCCAAAATCATGCAATGTTTTAGCTCCACTCTCAATTTCTTCTTATAGGGTAGAAACCCTAGTGCTACAACAAGATCCAAAAGACAATCCATCATCTCCTTGGATTCATATTATTCTCTAGGATTTACAAGCATATTACAAACCATAGTGTTTCCTTGGAGTAGCCTTAGAAGGCCAACGCCATCAAAATGATTTACTTTATCGTTTTTTGGTTTTTGGCTTTTAAATCATTTATTTCAAACTTTGCAAAATTTTTATTTTTTAAAAGTTATTTTAATAAAATAATTAATTTAGGTTTTATTCTAATTTCTCACCTTATTCTTAGTAACATGCTTCAACACTTGGAATTTTCAACACTTCTATTTTTCATCTTATTTTCCATTTTCAGAAATAAAAAATATTTAACTACACATAAAAGCATCTTGTCATCTCGTCTTCCATTCACAAATATAGTTCGTATTTAGCCACATATGAATTTTTTTTTAAGTAAGATAAAATTAATCTCATATATGACCACCCCTAATTTAAGGATGAATATTTTTATATTTGGGTGTACACACATGCTTTTCCCCGAATTAGAGGTATTATTATTTACTTCAATATTTACTTGAATAAGAATTTCTATGGTTAATGAAATAATTTGAATACTTTGTATAGATATCATATGTTGTATTGCATTCCATCTCAATCCATTCTTTACCTATTCAAACACTTTGGTGCTAATCATCATTTTGGTTTTGTATGAATTTTAATCATGTAAAAGGAATCAATAATTAGAGGTGGAATCAATAAAGGAAAGGAACGACAATGCAAGGAAGGGAAATGAAAGGAAAGGCAATGCAAGGCATGGAATGGGATGTAAATGCAAGGCATTTCATGTAAAGGAAAGGAATGGAATGGAATGGAAAGTCAAGGAAATGTAGGGCAGTGCAAGGCAAGGAAAGACTATGCATGGAAAGAAAAGGCAAGGTCTAGGTATAGGTCTAGGTCTAGGTATGGTAAGGAAAGGAAAGGAAATGCACTTCATGAAAAGGAAAGGCATGGCATGGTGTTATGCACATGGTTATGTTATATTAACCAAAAACAATAATATAACAAAAATTACAAACAAAACAACGAAATGTAGAGAATAACACACAAAAATGATACTTTTATTGAAATGGGAGAAATGTTCACTTTCCTCTTAGAGGGGGAAACCTCCAACAGAGCATCACTCTATTACAATGATTCTCAAGAAAAATATTTTGGATGCCTCCTACTATTGTTTATACTAATTCTATCATCTAAAGGACATTCTCGAGGAAGATCTTTCTAGAAGAGAAAGCTTCTATTAGGTCTTCTTACATTGACTTGTTCATATTTATTAAAGAAGAATTATTAACTAATTTTCGCCTTGATTACATGGAAGATATATTTATTTGTCCATGTGAGGGGTTAGGGAGGTTAGGTCCCTAACATGACCTCCCCCTTAAAATGATCCTTGTCCTCAAGGCTTAATATGAGGTAATTTTTGAGAATAATAGTTGGCTTTGAGGTGGAATATTTTGGTGGAGTATCCTTCCATTGAACTAACACTTCCTAGATGGAATCATGGATGATTTTAGGGGCTAAATTTCGCTAATGGCATAATTTTCCATGGTTTTTCCAAAAACGAGATTCGCTATTTTAAAAATGATTCACCCAAATTCTATAGGATAAAATTATTTTACCTTAAAAATCGCCAAAATTTTATAAAAACTATATAAAATCCTTAGAAATTTGAATATTTTTACAAAAATATCGCCAAACATTTATAGTTGGCATATGAAGGATAAGTAATATTTGCCAAGGTTTCTACATTTTAAAATAAATTGCCATCCTTAAAATCATCCCTGGATGGAATGCTGACAAATAAAATGCTCTCTCTGGTCCAATATGGCTTATGGAAGCAACCAAATGGAACCTTCTTCATCCACATCTGGTGCCAATCAATTTCTTTAAGCAGGAGACATGAAAAACAAGGTGTTGCTTAGAGTTGTTGGGAAAATATAATTGATAGGCCACTAACCCCACATGTTTGAGAATAGTATAAGGACCATAAAATTTGGGGGATAGTTTATGAAACTACTGAGATTTGATTAAAGTCTGCTTGTATGGTTGGGGACAGAGAAACACTTGTTCCCCTTCAACAAATTGTCATTCAAAATGAACCTGATCTACTTGTCGCTTCATGCAATTTTGAGCCATGAACAAATTTTCTTTGAGAGTACAGAGAATGGTCATGTGGGCTGTAAGATTATGATCAACCTCCTGAACCTTGAATATTCCTAGAATGTATGGGAGAACCGATGATGGATTTTGTTTGTAGACTGATTCAAAGAGATTCATGCAAGTGGCCATATGGTAATAGGTGTTGTACCACCATTCAACTAAGGGTAACCAATGAACCCATTAATGTTGTCAGTCGGATGCAAAACACCTCAAGTATGTTTCTAGACAGTTGTTGACCACTTCCATTTGGCCACAGTTTTGGGGATGATAGGTTGTACTGAGATTCAATTGGGTTATGTGGAGCATACATAATTATTTCTAGAAATTGATGGTAAAATTTGGATCATGATAAAAAATAATAGAATGAAGCATTCCATGGAGTTTGAATATATTATACATAAACATTTGAGCCACTATAGATGTTGTGAATGGGTTTTGAAGAGGAAATAAATGAGCATATTTGGAGAGATGATCCATTACCACCATGACGACTGACTTATTTCCTAATTTGGGTAATCCCACATTGAAATCCATAGAAATATATGTCCAAATAGTAGGTGGAATCAAAAGCAGATGGAGTGTGCCAGGAGTTTTTTAAGTCTCACCCTATTGCGTTGACATATATCACATTCTGCCACAAAGGTGTAGACGTCCTCTTTCATACCATCCTAGAATAAAGAGTGTTTGACCCTTTCATAAGTTTTGGTAAAACTTGAATTTCCTATAGTAGGAGAAGCATGAAACTTAGAGAGAACCTTGTATTTAAGGGCCACACGTTTTCTTAAATATAGGCGACCTTTATAGTGAAACTATTCATTGTGCCAAGAGTACCCTGGAGAAACTTGGGGATCCTATTGTAGTTTTTGGATGAGACTGGAGATTTTGGGGTCTTGCAACCATTCCTGGAGAACATCCCAAAGCTAGTCAATGAAAATGAATGAGAGGGAAAAGAGATACCTTTGTTCTTCATATTTCCTAGAAAGAGCATCAACCACCACATTTTATTTTCCCTTTTTGTAAATGATTTCACAATAATATCCAAACAACTTGGTCACCCATTTTTTTTGCTCTGGGGATGAAATTTGTTTTTTTAGGAAGTACTTGAGGATTTGATGGTATGTTTTAACTTGGAAGCATTGTCCCAATATATAAGGGGGTCATAGATCCACTGCATGCAAAAAAACCATCATTTATTTTTCATATATCGATTGGCCCAAATGTTTCTCTCACAATTGTTTATTGGTGAAATCCAAAGGTCATCCATCTTGCATGAGGACTTCCCTAATTCCTCTCCATGATGCATCACATTCTAAAAAAATGGTATTGGTGAAATCAAGTAGGGCCAGTACATGAGTAGTGCACGTATATTCCTTCAAGGCTTGGAAGGATTGGTCTACTATTGGAGTCCAATTTAAGGCATTCTTTTTAAGGAGAATGGTTAGGGGGGAACAAGTTTTCTATAATTTTGAAGAAATTTGTGATAATATCCCATTAAACCTAGGAAACCACCTATACTTTTAAGAATTTTAGGGCGAGGCCAATTTTTCATGGATTTGATTTTCTGAAGATCCACCCTTACACCATTCTTTCCAACAACATGTCCCAGGTACTCAACTTTAGAGACACCAAAAGCACATTTAGACTGTTTGAGGAAAATTTTGTTCTTGGAAATGAGATTTAGAACATGATCTACATGGGTGAGATGGGTTGGCCACATTTTACTATAGATGATAATATGATCAAAGAAAAATAAAACAAAGCCATGGAGGAAAGGACAAAAATACATGATTCATGATACTTTGAAAAGTGGAGTGGGAATTATAGAGACCAAAGGGCATCACCAAGAACTCATAGTGGCCCTTGTGAGTGTGAAATGTTATCTTGGGGATGTCTTCCTCTTTCATACGTATCTGGTGGTATCTAGAATTTAGGTCACATTTGGTAAAGTATTAAGCCCCACTGAGTTCATCCAGAAGTTCATCTATGATAGGCATGGAAAAATTATCCTTGATGGTAATGTTATCGAGGGAACAAAAATCAAGACATGTGCACCAAGTTACTTCCATATTGAAGACCATGAAAGTAGGGAAAGAATAGGGGCTGATATTAGGATGAATAAATATCACTTCTAACAATTCGTGGATAGTTTTCTCAATTTCATTTTTTGAGAAAAGGGATGATGATAAGTGTTGAATTACTAAGAGGGGGGTGAATCACTAATGAGCAATTTTAGTACTTTTAACCACAGTATATTCTTCAACAATAATCAATAGTTTATCATTATCATTCAATATATCATCAATAGTATAATCATAAACACCATCACATCACAATAGATACAGAGTACCCCAAAATTTATGTGGAAACCCAAATGGGAGAAAACCACAAAATTATTTTCTTATATATATGAAAAAAATACATTCATTGGAAGCACCAACTTCCGATTCTCCAGCTACAACTGGAAGGAGGCTCCAACCCCCTTTTATCAGGCTCCAACTTGAAAGAATTTACAACACCCTTAATTCTATGGCTCTAACAAGAAGGGAGGTACAACCCCCTAAGTTCTCTGACTCCAACAGGAAGGTGGCTACAACCACCTATCCTTTCCTCATCCAACCACCATGTAATATATATGTAGAAGAATCATTGTTATCACAAACTCTGTTGCTGTCACTACCACTGTCCCTGTCACTGTCACTGTCACTCTATCACTATCACTGTATCATCAACCTATATCTTCTCACCAACCAACTAACACTTGTACCATACCATGCATCAACTATATACCGACATACATACTATCTCATGCATCAATCATGAACCAAAGATACATCAATAAAGAATATTGAATCATGAACTACAAAATCAACTGTTGTGTTGGTTTTGTCACATGGTTGAGAAAAAACACAATACTTACTTGCCTAGTTAAGTCAGTTAAACAATATAGAGGTTTGTGATTTGATTAAATAACCAAATACACATGAAACAAGGAAATAAAAACAAAAAAAAAATAAAAAAAAATGTTAGAGAAGCTTGCAAGAACTAGAACCATGAAAATAAATAAATGACCATCATATAGCTACCAATGGATCAATATATTGATAGGATAATACCATAGAGAAAGGAATGGACTTATGAATCCCCTCTTCCTCCTTGGGAGGGCTCTTGAGTTCCCTAAGAAAGAGCTCTTCTCTTCATGCAATGGAAAGTGACAATGGTGAATAATTGCAATGCCAATCCTCTCAAGAGGTGAGTGGAATGGCCCTTTCTATAGGCTTGAATGATTCAATGAGAAAAGAGGATTCTCTAAGAAGAATTCTTGCAGCATAATAATACCTTGAAGTTCTTATTTTTCTAGCACACCCATGGAACATATTTATAGTGTCCATTCATGGAAAGATACAACTGGTTCATAGTGTGAACAAGGGTCCTTTTAGGGCAATTCGTGTCCCTTGACCAAACTCCAAGCTAGATTTCTCTCAGATCTGAGTGTCAAATCATGTTGGGGGTCGGACTAGAAGTGGTTGAGGGGCCGACAAGATTCATAAATGTGTTGTTCATGAGAATTTTTCAGATTTTCTCGTAGATAATCGTGCATTTGGAAGATAGTGCACACTTAGGGTTGTGTTACCCTACGCATTGTGTGTGCACTTCCTTTGGTGAATTTGTGCACTTTAATTTTTGAACCAAGTGTATAGTTTTGTGTCGTTTTGATGGATTTTGGTGCTATAGGTGTATTAATTGATGTTGGTATTGATGTATTTCTTCAACCATTGTGTGTAATGTTGCGGACGATTTTTCATTGATAAGATCAACCATGTGTAACATGTACCATATACCATACCATAAACCATATGTAGATCCGTACCATATCATCAATGAAGTATCTCAAAAAACCAATGCATAGCCCTCATGCATATGCCACTATATAACATGAATATACCTCAACCATATACAATCAACTCAAAGATAATAACTATAAGAACCATGTCATATGTTGAACCAAATATAAGAGTGCCCCTCACTCAACCAAGCAACCAAGATATACCATATCTAGATACCAAACCAACAATACCACGTATGCCTCAACCATACACCATATCATGACCAAAAGTAACCATCAAAATAAGTATACAACCATACCAATACCTATGTAGCTGAACTGAAACTCTAATATGCTCATCTATGGACTTCCTTTAGACTTTAGGGACTTGGTACCAACATTTACTCAAAATTTCATGGGTTTTTCACATGTACACGGATTTCTCCTCTACAACACATGTATATAGATCCTTTTCTTCACTGCAACCTACGTACATATGTTCCTTTACTGACTCACAACTCACGTATACCTCAAAAACTAGGGTTTTGTTGTAAATTTGAGATTTAGTCATTGACCCTTCTTTTCTACCTCATAAAATGACACTACAACCTTATAAAAACATCGCTAGATCACAATAAATATAATCAATGAATAAGTGTGTGAGTGTACTTGTGAATGACTCCTTGAGGTGCTTATATACTTGTGATAGGTAACTCCTCTCCTTAATTTAGGGATTCTAGAGTTTTATTGTTACAAACAATTTACCGTTTCATTAAGGACTTATAAACAACTATGGGCTTCTTGACCACTTCTTTATGGCTTACAAATTCACAAAGCCATATCTCCCTAACCATGAGGAACTACGTGGTGTTCCACATGTCATCAAAAATGACACGACGAGTAGTATCCATCTATGAGTGTCTTGCTTACATTTACTTTGTTCGTCATGTCCATATTCCTAATTCAACTTTGGGTACCAAAACCACACCATCAAGGATCATTCAAGGGCTAACATCATTAATGTAAACCAAGTATCAAAAATCTCCACCTTTGGCATTGATAAAAAAACTTAGGCATGACAACACTTATTCCCATACTCCCCTAGTTATCATCGCTCCCCCTATTTGCATTTTTCTCTCTATATGTCTCCATTCCTTTCTCTGTCTCTCCCCCTTTGACATCAATGGAAAAGGTTAATCCTCCTCTTAGCATTGCTCCCCTTATCTATAGGCCTCTACTAACTCTACTTAATTTTCACTTCATGTTTCTTCCTCGTGTAACTCTTTGAAGTATATGAAAATAATTCAAAATAATTCTTTACTTGAACTCTACAAGACTTTTGTTTCTCTCCCTCGGTCATTTTATGTTTAATGTTGTGTCAATCACTATGCGGAAGAAACTATTCTGATCTTATGTCACAGATACTAAAAAGTTTCCCTTGCAAGCGGTCTGGTGAACATATCTTCTATATTCTCTTTTGTCCCAACATACTATAGATTGATGTTCTTCACTGTAGCCTTCTCCCATAGAAATTGATACTTGATCGGAATTTGCTTCACCTTATAATGCATCACTGGATCCTTGGATATACTGATAGAGTTGGTGTTATCACAAAGTATTGAAATGGGCTCATCTCACTTTACATGTATATCTTGTAAGTTCTGCTTCATCTAAAGAACCTAAGTACAACAATTCATTGTTGCAATGTACTATTCTTATGCTATAGACAATGATACTGGTGACGTTTTCTTTCTTAACCATGATACCAAACACTCTCCCAAGTAAAACATTTCTCTACTTGTACTTCTTTTATATTCAATACAACTTTCCTAATATGAATTTGTATAGGCGACAAGAGATAGATCCTTCCCTTTTGGATACCATAATCCAAACTCTTATGTACCTTTGAGATATCTAAATATCCTCTTTACTGCTATAACATGTGATTCCTTTGGTGTTTATTGAAAGCTTGCAACCTGTCCAACCGACTGCATCATGTTTGGCCTAGAATATGTCACATAGAGTAAGCTTCCAATCATTGATATATATTGTCTCTTATCTGCGTTCTTAGAATCATCATCTTTACTTAACTTGCAACTCATCTACATAAGAGTACTAACTGGTTTGAAATCTATCATCCAAAACTTATTCAACATTTCTCTGATATAATTTCCCTAATAGATAAAGATACCTTTTTTGCTCTAATATATCTGAAGACCCAAAAAGAAAGACAACTCTCCAAGAAAATAAAACTCAAATTCATTCTACATGTCTTTGGAAAACTTCTGACTCATCTTGTCGTCATCACTTCCAAAATAATATCATCAACATAAGCTTCAATTAATAGGATACTATATTGATTTACCTTTATGTCGATATTGTTGTCTGCATTTCCTTTCTTGAACCCTTGCTACTGTAGTTATCTATCCAACCTTGAATACCATGATTTGGGGGATTATTTTAGACCATATAAGGATTTCTTCAACCTGCAAACATAATTTTCTTTCTCTGACAACTGAAATTGTTCTGGATGCTCAATGTAAAATTTTTCCTTTAGATCTTTGTTTAGGAAAGTTGATTTTACATCCATCTGATACACTTCAATATTATTGGAGCATGCATAAGCTAGTATCAATATGATTGCTTTCATCCCGGCAACTGGGGAAAACATCTCTTCAAAATATATATCTTCGACCTGAGATTATCCATTTCATACAAATATTTCTTTGTTTTTTATAACATGTCCATCCTTGTTCAAATTTTTCCTAAAAACCCACTTTGTACTGATTACATTCTTGTTCTTCATCCTTGGAACTAGTTCCCAAGTGTCATTCTTTTCTATATGATCTAATTCTTCATCCATATCTTTGATCCAAAATTCATCCTTGTTGGATTCTTAAAAATTGCTCGGCTCAATAGTACATAGTAGTGTTATATGTTGTTTTTTTGGTGAGTGGATTCTTCTTCTAGTTTCAATTCCTGCATGTTTATTTCCAATAATTTGTTCTGATGGATGATTTTTCCTCACTCGTCTACTGGGTGTATTTGGAGGTACTTGAAGATCCTGTTGTTCTTGCTATGTTTCTGGCTTCTCTTCTTCTTCATCTACTTCTTCATTTACTTCTTCTTCTTTCAAATATTATTCGTTATCTTGTTCCACTGAATATTTTCTACTTTCTTTTATCTTTCATCCATCTGTCTCATCAATATTCACATTAATGCTTTATACAATTCTGTTGAGTCTCATATTGAAACATTTTTATGCTTTCCTTTTTCTTGTGTACCCGACCAATATTCCTTTATCGACTCGTGTAATATCTACAACATCCAACTGGGCTATGACACATAAATATTTTCAAAATGTATACATAATTAAAACATATACACAAAGAATATATTGCGGAACATTAAATATAAAACTTAAAAACAAAAAATACATTCTGCAAAGGCACAAATTCATATAGAATACTAATAAAAATACACATGCAACACACATAGGAAAAGACCATAAAAATAAACGCATAAATAATAATGCAACATGTAATTTATCACACAATTGACACTTATCTTGGTAAAAATATCACCAACTATGTCCAAACCTTCCACGAACCTCCCATCCTTAGACCATGTTTCTCATCACTCTCAGTAGTGGGTCACCCCCAAGATGGTCATCATTCTTGACCAGGATGATGTATATTAGACAATAGGAAAGACTTTGTCACAGGTACCAACTCAAACTTGTTGGTTGTAGAGCCTGATTATCTTCCTGATTCAAAGGTCTTTGTTTTCAACCGTGTTTATACCCCATATATACTTTACACCCCAGAAGAATGTACACTCCTCCACATGGGGGATTGAAGAGAGGGGTTACCCCCTCTGTGGGGTTCAGGGGCAAGCGAGCCCCCGAAGGAAAAATTTCCTTGGAAATGTATATTTTAATTTCATTGTAAATCTGGACCGTTCATTATAAAGTCGCAAATATGATAGTAGAAGCTATGTTAGGTTTTTTTCCCCTAGAAGGAAACCCTCTTTTATGAGGGAAATGTATTGTGGCTATGTATCATTGTGAATATTGTATTCTGAGATAAGAGACTGTGAGAGAAAGAAGAGGAAGTTATAACGGGTGTGTTGTAGGTTGTATCCCTTCATTTGTTGGATAATAATAAAGAAAGGACCTGGAAATTTCTCTGGTGGATGTAGCCCACACTAGGTGAACCATGTATATCTGTGTCTCAATTTTATTTTGTATCTTATGTGTTTTATTTCCACATTTTTTTTATTTTATTGCTCCACGATCTTGTTTTTCTAATAACTGGTATCAAAGAAAAAGGTAACTCGTAGGAAAAGAGGGTTCCTAGTTCGAGTGGGAGCAATGGCGGAAGATGGAAAGTTTAGGGTCGAGAAATTTAACGGCCAAAACTACCAGTTATGGAAGATGCACAAGGAATATTATTTATATCAGAAGGATCTATTCCTACCATTGGGTGTAATATCAAAGATTTCGACGACCATGAAGGGCGAAGAATGGGAGGTTCTTGACAGAAAGGCACTAGGAATGATATGGTTGAGCCTGGAAGCATTGGTGGTTTTCAATATTTCAAAAGAAAAGACAATTAAGGAGATGATGGATGTTGTTTTTCCAGAGTCTGTGCCTAAGGCTTAGAAGGTATAGTGTCTAGGCATCCGAAAGTGAGTGAAGAGTAATAAGGAGGAGAGCATCAACCTTCGGGAAGGGAAGCTAAGGATGATTTCCAGGTTGTCGTTGTCTAGCCTCCAATTGTTCCTGGATGTTTATATCCCACTCGATCTTAGCCCATGAATTCTCAAGTTCTACCCGGCTATTGGTTGTTTTAAGAATAGTATCGAAAAGGTTCAAAGCTATATGTGTTTTGTAACACCCTATTTCCCCCAGATTGTAAATATAATTGGACTGTCCAAGGACTATGGAAAACTCATAAGTATGAATATGTGATGTAAATGGACCTGCAGGAAGAGGTCAATGAATGTGAATAATATCTTGAATTTATTGCAGGACTGTTGAGAGGGGATGTGCAGAAAAGAGACCACGATGGCAGTGGAAGGCTCCTGAAAAGGTGGCGTTAACTTCCACCAAGAATTAAATACTGTATTTGGACTCCACTGGCCCGGAGAACCAAAAGCGGCTCGTTGGCCCTGAAATTCAATGCCTCGCAGGCTGGTAGGCAGATGGCTTGATGAGGGATGGGATGGTAAACCGCCCATCCATAGAGCCGTCAGGCCTGATCGGCACAGGGCTAATCGTGCCACATGCAACCTCGTGAGAGGATAAGGTGTATGGTAGAGACGATTGAAGGGGGAAGATGCGAAGGGAACTCTGGAGTTTTTACGCAGAGTGAGTGATAGCAGAAAGTAAGGATTGCAACCTTCGCTACTGGTCACTGGAAGACAGAGAGACGCAGTCTCAGAGCATTGTGGTCTCAGCTCGGGAGTGGCTAGTGGTAAATCCTTTGGGAGTCGCTGAGCCTACGGTTGGCTGGAAACGAGCACCCCTCTCAGTAGTCACACCCACTTCGGGTGTTATTTCTGATAAGTGTTATATATATATATATTGCATCTTGAAATTCATAGACTGGTATATGCATATATATGCTCATAGAACTTTCAAATTATGAATGATTTCTGTGTAATAATGTCTGTGCAGTGTTTGATGAGAATGAATAGATATATGCTCATAATAGAGGAAACCATGCATGATGTGCATGGATGAAGCGATTGTATTTATGCCTAGATTGAACTAAGTTAGATCCCCAACCCATTCTTGGGAAGTTGCTTCCCTTATCTGTCTCAGGGATACCTGGTACATATTTCTTCACGGAGATTTCCCAGAAGAGGGGCTTGAACGCACGAATCTTAACAACCCCGTATAAAGAGGAACAACCCTCTTAAATCCCAAAGTAGCAGCGTAGGGATAAGTATTGATCAATAGATTATACCCTTTCGGAGAGTCTGCGGTCATTCACGATCATTGAATCAAGGGAATAAACAAGGGCATTAAGTGCCATTAAACCTTTTCCCTCTATCTTCGTGAATAGAGAGGAAATCTGAATCATAGATCCCCAGACTCCATGAGGACACCTGGAACGTTGGTTTTTCCACGTCCAAAGAGCCGTAGGAAAGGGGACGACATCGAGACCGACCTGAACCGTCAGATTCTAGCTAGGCAACCTGACAGTCATTAGATCTATCGGGAGATAGACGAGGGTTAAACCTCGTGAACTCAGAGGTTCACGAGGTAGGAGTCCAAAAGTTGGATGCTCCAAGTCACGAGTGGCGAAGCCATGAGAGGATCTGAGCCGTCCATCCGAGGAGGACAGGTGGTAGAAATCCAAGGAACTCATGAACTCGGAGGTTCGCGAGGTAGGAGTCCAAAAGTTGGATGCTCCAAGTCGCGAGTGGAAAAGCCACGAGAGGATCTGAGCCATCCATCCGAGGAGGACAGGTGGCAGAGATCCAAGGAACTCGTGAACTCGGAGGTTCGCGAGGTAGGAGTCCAAAAGTTGGATGCTCCAAGTCGTGAGTGGCGAAGTCACGAGAGGATCTGAGTCGTCCATCCGAGGAGGACAGGTGGCAGAGATCCAAGGAACTCGTGAACTCGGCGGTTCGCGAGGTAGGAGTCCAAAATTTGGATGCTCCAAGTCGCGAGTGGCGAAGTCATGAGAGGATCGAAGCCCTCCATATAAGGAGGACAGGTGGCAGAGATCGAGAGATCTTGCGAACTCGGGAGTTCACAGGGTGAACGCCCAAGAAGTTGGTGTTAAAAGTCGCGAGGCGTGAGGACACAAAGCAACGAAGTGGAGAGAGGACTAGGAGCCGTCCATCTGAGGAGGATAGGTGGCAGAGATTGAGAGATCTCACGAACTTGGAAGTTCATAGGGTGAGAGCCCAAACATTGGTTACTCCAAGTCGCGAAGACGCGAGGAGCGAGGAAGGAAGGAGAGCCGTTGGATCTGGGTCGTAGGAGGATCGTTGGATCGGGAACCCTATCGCCTATCACGCACTCGGGGTTCGGAGGTTGAGTGGAGCCACTTTCGACATCAGAATTCGTGAAGCGCCGAGTGCCGAGGTTCATGTGGACACGTGGCAGAGCCATAAGGTGGGACCCGCGTGGTCGACGGGTGGACACGCGTTGCCTGGAGATAGGAGTCAACACTCCGTTGAATTCTCGCATCTCGGGGGTTCACAGAATAGGAGGGTGAAAGGTCAACGGTTCAACCGGCGAGGTTGTGAGGTTGCGAGTAGGGAAGAAACACCAAGGGAGGAGTCAACTCAGCGTTGACCTATCGCGTCTCGGGAGATCGCAACAAGAGAGCACGAGAGTTCAACTCACAAACTCACGAAGGTGCGAGTTGCGAGAGGTGCTAACGTTTAAGCCTAGCCTATGGTTACAGGTGGGGAGGGCGTTAACTAAGAAAGGATCTATACCCGTATTGCTAGTTCGGGTGTCGCAAGATTGGAAAGGAAGAGTTGGGGGCTTTGATTCACGAACTCACGAGATAGCGAGATTCAGTTGATTTCCCAGTGGTAAAAGGGAGACCTCGGGATGAAGTTTGACATTAGAAACCCCGTATCCCCGATGGTAGTTATGACCATGGTCATATATAGGAGGCCATGCAACCAAGATCTTAGCCATGGTTGAAAATAGAAATCCTGACGGAAAGGGACATAAGACCACGGTTATGTACAAAGAGTCGGGTAGGTAAATAGAAGACCTATGAATCGGGGATTCTCATTGTTGAGAAAACAACGTAAAATTTTGATTATAGGTAGTGGGTGTGTTACAAAGTGGTATCAGAGCATGGTTACAACACTTGGCCTAATTGGGCTCATGCACGAGTCGCGCATAAACTCCGTTCGAAGCACTCCTATGAGGAGTAACCCCTTGACTTAACTATCTTGTCCAGGATTAAAAACTTGGAATATGAAAACCCGACTGTGTATGCATGTGAAAGAGTTATGAATTTATGCGCCATTTATAAAAATGAACTTAACTCTTGACTAATAATCAGCGTTTGTCTTTTTACTCAAGCGGACGATCTACCGCGGGAATCTACAAACGCAGAAAATGGTGACTCACCAAGAGGTGGGAGAAGGCTCCCACAACAGAGACGAGGAGTCTGATGAAAGAAGAGCAATAGGAACCCCTCCAGACTTAGCTGAGATGATGAGGAGTCTTATGGCCGAATTGCAAAGCTGCAAGGCCGATAATGAAAGGATGATGAAAGAACAGGAAAAGCAAACTGAAATTAACGTAGTTCTACTACAGAGCTTATATGACTTACAACGACAAATGCAGCATGAAACTGAGATGCAGGATTGTGGTCGTGTCAGTGGCTACACTGAGAGAAGCACATCCAGAAAGGTCCACCCCAGAGGTAAAGGACCAATGACGGACGATTCCACTGAGAAGGAAGTTGGCGATTCAGAAGGCTCTTCCAGCAGCAGGACCAGTTCCTATTCTCAAAAGAAACAGAAAAAGAAAAAGACTTCTAAGGGTCACAATTTTGAGGAATTCAGGAAGGCCAAACCTCCCTCCTTCGATGGCGAGATAAAGAAGGGAGAGGAAGCTGAGGCTTGGCTACTTGGACTGAAGAAATATTTCAGAGTCCATGATTTTTCAGAGAGCTTGAAGGCCCGAGTGGCCACTTTCAATCTGAACGGAAATGCTTCCATCTGGTGGGAAGACCTTAAGAATATGAAGGGGGTCCGTGAGGAGGACCTGTCTTGGAAACAGTTTAAGAAGTACTTCCGGAAGAAGTACTTGTCGGAAAGGTATTTCGACGAGAAGGCTAAAGAGTTTTATGAACTCAAACTGGGACAACTTACTATGGAGGAGTATGTCAACAAATTCCTTGACTTACTGAGATATGTACCCTACATCAAAGCCGAGAAGGAAAAGGCACAACGCTTCATCAGTGGGCTACCCAAATAATACCGGAACCGAATTGAATTTGATGAGCCAAAGACCTTAGAAGACACTATAAGAAAGGCAACATATTGTCATGAACAATATGGACATCGGGCAGAGTCTCGTGGAGACTGGAAACAAAAGATTGGTTTGAGATTTCAGAAAAAGGGGAGCAAATCCTCGGGATTTAAAAACTACAAGAAGAACCACAGAATGAACTTTCCAACCCGGAGTGTACTCCAGCAGAACTTTCCCTCGGTGGACGGAAATAAAACTTCTGGACCTATACCAGTAAAGACTGAAAACCCAAAGAGAAAACCTTTGGAATGTTGGGATTGCATAGGAGATCATCTCCAGAGAGACTGTCCACTCCGACAACAGAAAAGTCGGAAAATTTATAACATGCAGGAAGCTACCACGGTCAATGATGTGGCAAGGAGTGTGCCGCATATCTATGCAGCCTTGGATAATAACCAAGCTGACCACCAAGCTTCAGTGGTGGAAGTAGAAGGTATGATCTTCAACCATCTGGTATCTGTTTTAATTGACCCTGGTTCAAATTTGAGTTATATATCCCCCAGAACCATTGATAAGTGTAAGCTACAACCACAGAAGAAAACTAAACCATGGTTGGTATAGTTAGCCATTGGTACCAAAAGAAGGGTGGTAGAGGCCATACCAACCTGCCAGCTAATGTTGGGTAAATTCCCCACCCAAGAAACCCTTAATGTATTACCCCTGGGGTCATACGACCTATTGATTGGTATGGACTGGCTGGCCGCCCATAAAGCCAAATTGGACTGTTACCATAAAACTTTGGAATGTGTGAGCATAGAAGGAAAAAGGATAACCCTCCAAGGGATCCGAAAACCGGTCTCGGTGAGACAAATCTCAGCCCTACAAATGAGAAAGTATTGTCGAAAGGGATGTCCCCTATATGCAATACAGGTGTTGGAAACAATTGAAGGTGCTAAACCAAGCCCCGATGATCACCCTACGCTAAGAAAGTATAGAGATGTATTTCCGGAAGAGGTACCGGGTCTACCTCCGAGAAGAGACATTGATTTCTCGATAGAACTCGCACCAAGAGCGGTGCCAGTGTCTAGAACACCCTACCAGATGAGCACACCTGAGTTAGTTGAACTCAAATTGCAATTAAAAGAAATGATGGACAAGGGTTATATTCGACCCAGCATGTCCCCATGGGGAGCACCCGTCCTGTTTGTGAAAAAGAAGGATGGCACCCTTAGACTGTGTATAGACTATAGACAACTTAATAAAGTAACCATAAAGAACAAGTAACCATTGCCCAGGATCAGCGATCTATTCGATCAGTTGGGAGGTGCATCTATTTTCTCAAAGATTGACCTGAGGTCAGGATACCATCAAGTCCGAATTAAGGGTGAAGACATCCATAAAACCTCTTTCCGGACACGGTATGGTCACTATGAGTTTGTGGTAGTGCCATTTGGGTTAACCAATGCCCCTGCCACTTTCATGTGCTTAATGAACAATGTACT
>ML778774.1:678981-709599 GCA_009831015.1 Picea engelmannii | reverse complement strand
GAAGATATGTTAAGGATGCATGTGATGCATCAGCCCAGGAAATGGGAAGACTACCTGCCATTGGTAGAATTTGCCTACAACAACGGCTATCAAGCGTCCTTAAAGATGAGTCCATTCGAGGTCCTCTATGGTAGACAGTGTAACACTCCAGTCAGCTGGGGAAATCCTGTAAATAGGATTTCTTTTGGACCCGACATGTTGAAAGAAATGGAACAACAAGTGACTCAGATAAAACAAAATCTGAAGGTCACTCAGAACTGATAGAAAAGTTATGTTGATCAAAAGATAACTCCAAGAGAGTTCCAAACAGGAGACCATGTATATCTCAGAATTAAGCCCAGAAGGAGCTCCCTGAAAATGGGAGCTTGTGCCAAATTGGCACCCCGGTATTGTGGACCCTTTGAGGTTCTAGACAGTGTGGGACCTATAGCCTATCGGCTAGCACTTCCTCCCACAGTAAAAGCACATAATGTTTTCCATGTTTCATTATTGAAGAAATATGTACATGATGTTAATCATATAATTGACTGGTCTGTGATCCAGGTGGAATCGGAGGGAGAATTCCTACCAGAACCCCAATGCATATTGGACAGAAGGGAAACCCGACTCCGGAACATAACCATTTCACAGGTCAAGGTGCAGTGGAAACATTTTGGCCCAGATGAGGCTACATGGGAAATGGAGGATTCCATGAGACAGGCATATCCGATTTTGTTTACTTCTGTACGTGTAATTCATGTTAGTAGCTAAGAACATCGAGGATGATGTTCCTTTCAAGGGGGAGGGAATTGTAACAACCTATTTCCCCCAGATTGTAAATATAACTGGACTGGCCCAGGACTATGGCAAACTCACAAGTATGAATATGTGATGTAAATGGACCTACAGGAAGAGGTCAATGAATGTGAATAATATCTTGAATTTATTGCAGGACTTCTAAGAGGGGATGTGCAGAAAAGAGACCACGATGGCGGTGGAAGGCTCCTGAAAAGGTGGCGTTAACTTCCACCAAGAATTAAATACCGTATTTTGACTCCACTGGCCCGGAGAACCAAAAGCAGCTCGCTGACCCTGGAATTCAATGCCTCGCAGGCTGGTAGGTGGATGGCTTGATGAGGGATGGGATGGTAAACCGCCCATCTGTAGAGCCATCAGGCCTAATCGATGCGAGGTTAATCGTGCCACACGCAACCTCGCGAGAGGATAAGTCATATGGCAGAGACGATTGAAGGGGGCAGACGCGAGGGGAACTCTGGAGTTTTTACGCAGAGTGAGTGATAGCAGAGAGGAAGGATTGCAACCTTCGCTCCTGGTCACTGGCAGACAAAGAGACGCAGTCTCAGAGCATTGTGGTCTCAGCTCGGGGGTGGCTAGTGGTAAGTCCTTTGGGAGTCGCTGAGCCTACGGTTGGGTGGAAACGAGCACCCCTCTCAGTAGTCGCACCCACTTTGGGTGTTATTTCTGATAAGTGTTTTATATATATATTGCATCTTGAAATTCATAGACTGGTATATGCATATATATGCTCATAGAACTGTCAAATTATGAATAATTTTTGTGTAATAATGTCTGTGCAGTGTTTGATGAGAATGAATAGATATATGCTCATAACAGAGGAAACCATGCATGATGTGCATGGATGAAGCGATTGTATTTATGCCTAGATTGAACTAAGTTAGATCCCCAGCCCATTCTTGGGAAGTTGCTTCCCTTATCTGTCTCAGGGATACCTGGTACAGATTTCTTCACAGAGATTTCCCAGAAGAGTGGCTTGAACGCACAAGTCTTAACAACCATGTATAAAGAGGAACGACCCTCTTAAATCCCGAAGTAGCAGCGTAGGGATAAGTATTGATCAACGGATGATACCCTGTCGGAGAGTTTGCGGTCATTCACAATCATTAAGTCAAGGGAATAAACGAGGGCGTTAAGTGCCATTAAACCTTTTCCCTCTATCTTCATGAATAGAGAGGAAATCTGAATCGTAGATCCCCAGACTCCATGAGGAGACCTGGACCATTGGTTTTTCCACGTCCAAAGAACCGTAGGAAAGGGGGCGGCATCAGGACCGACCTGAACCGTCAGATTCTAGCTAGGGAACCTGACAGTCGTTAGATATATCTAGAGATAGACGAGGGTTAAACCTCGTGAAATCGGAGGTTCGCGAGGTAGGAGTCCAAAAGTTGGATGCTCCAAGTCGCGAGTGGCGAAGCCACGAGAGGATCTGAGTCGTCCATCTGAGGAGGACAGGTGGCAGAAATCCAAGGAAATCATGAACTCGGAGGTTCGCGAGGTAGGAATCCAAAAGTTGGATGCTCTAAGTCGCGAGTGGCGAAGCCACGAGAGGATCTGAGCCGTCCATGTGAGGAGGACAGGTGGCAGAGATCTAAGGAACTCGTGAACTCAGAGGTTCGTGAGGTAGGAGTCCAAAATTTGGATGCTCTAAGTCGCGAGTGGTGAAGTCACGAGAGGATCTGAGCCGTCCACCCGAGGAGGACAGGTGGCAGAGATCCAAGGAACTCATGAACTCGGAGGTTCGCGAGGTAGGAGTCCAAAAGTTGGATGCTCCAAGTCGCGAGTGGCGAAGTCATGAGAGGATCAAAGCCGTCCATCTGAGGAGGAAAGTGGCAGATATTGAGAGATCTCGTGAACTTGAGAGTTCGCAGGGTGAACGCCCAAGAAGTTGGTGTTAAAAGTCGCGAGGTGCGAGGACACAAAGTGACGAAGTGTCTAGAGGACTAGGAGCCGTCCATCTGAGGAGGATAGGTGGCAGAGATCGAGAGATCTCGCGAACTCGGAAGTTCACAGGGTGAGAGCCCAAACATTGGTTACTCCAAGTCGCGAAGACGCGAAGAGCGAGGAAGGAAGGAGAGCCGTTGGATCTGGGTCATAGGAGGATCGTTGGATCAAGAACCCTATCACCTATCGCGCACTCGGGGTTCGGATGTTGAGTGGAGCCACTTTCGACATCAAAAGTCATGAAGTGCCGAGTGTCGAGGTTCGTGTGGATGCGTGGCAGAGCCATAAGGTGGGACCCGCGTGGTCGACGGGTGGACACGCGTTGCTTGGAGATAGGAATCGACACTCCATTGAATTCTCGCATCTCGTGGGTTCACGATATAGGAGGGTGAAAGCTCGACGGTTCAACCGGTGAGGTTGTGAGGTTGTGAGTAGGGAAGAACCGCCAAGGGAGGAGTCAACTCAGCATTGACCTATCGCGTCTCGGGAGATCGCAACAGGATAGCACGAGAGTTTGACTCACAAACTCACGAAGGTGCGAGTTGCGAGAGGCACTAATGTTTAAGCCTAGCCTATGGTTACAGGTGGGGAGGAAGCTAACTAAGAAAGGAGCTATACCCGTATCGCCAGTTCGGGTGTCGCAAGATTGGAAAGGAAGAGTTGGGGTCTTTGATTCACGAACTCGCGAGATAATGAGATTCAGTTGATCTCTCGGTGGTAAAAGGGAGACCTCAGGATGAAGTTTGACATTAGAAACCCCGTAGCCCCGATGGTAGTTATGACCATGGTCATATAGAGGAGGCCATGCAACCGAGATCTTAGCCATGGTTGAAAACAGAAATCCCGACGGAAAGGGACATAAGACCACGGTTATGTACAGAGAGTCGGGTAGGTAAATAGAAGACCTGTGAATCGAGGATTCTCATTGTTGAGAAAACAATGTAAAATTTTGATTATAGGTAGTGGGTGTGTTACATGTTTGGTCCGATAAACCGGGCTCAATGTTAGGTTGTCTTACAATGGGGACAGTCATAGAGGAACAATGAAAGTAAAATAAAGTTTCAAAGTTTTAGATGTTGTCTCATTTCGATCGTATAAAAGAGAACTATATGATTTAATGTAAAAGACAAATTACAAACCAAAGGCCTTTTCCCGTAACTGTGTTATCTAGTAAATAAGTGATGTGTGTGAAAATGAGAGAAAAACATAAATTTGTTTATAATATGAGGCTCCTATGAAGGGAGAATCTTGCCCTATAAACATAAGAAGAAAAAGGTGAGAAGAAATCTGACAAATGTATAAAATATGAAAATCTATTGAGTCCACAGGTCTTGTACCTGCTAATAGCCGATACAGAGGAAAAACTATAAACTATATAGACAATTAAAATTAATCACCACAGTAGAGGTTTTACTAAATTGCAGTGTAACATTCATCAAACATATATGTGCGAAATGAAATTGAACAAGAAATCAGAGAGGAAACAAACTCATAACATAGTCTTGATGGAATCAGGAGTCTTTGGATTTCTTTGTATTAATATTCAAAAATGAGAGTCTCTATTACAATCGACCAAAATAGGTCCAACCTTTTTTCTTTCTTCAAAAGGTATATTTATACAAATTTCTATAGTCTGGAATCTCAATCGTTCCAGAGGTTTTCGGTTACAACAAAGGAGATTAAATGTTTCAGTTCTTTATTTGGTACCAAAAACCTGTCTCTTCGCATGCTTTGTGCAAATGATGCACTTCTCCACCAGCTGGGATATCAACTTAGAAGGTTCTGCTTGATTATTGGCCTCGAAAGTGTAACAATCCTTCACCAATTTTGGCAATTTTCCTTCCACCTGTTGGTCTTTGGCACTGATAGAACATAATTGTACACTCGATTTAATTAGCCATTTATCTATTTGGACTATGTCCGTCTGGTTTATTTGTGATATTTCAGCCAATTCTCTTTCTTCATTTTCCTTGATCTTGAGAAGATGCTTGGCTGTATTGATCTGGCCCAGTGTTTCAGTGTTGCCTTCATCATCAGAACATAACCAACTTCCATCTAGAAAACCAAAGGTTTCTTCACAATATTTTCTTACCTCTCTAGCTTGTTGTCTGCCTTTGGATGCGTCACGCTCCCATTCTTTCAACAAGATGTTACCTCGGGTCTACTCCGGGATAGAAAACCTGGAACTACTGTATGTTTCCCTTCTCGTCATGGCTATAATAGCCTCCTGGAAAGAAACTTGGGCTTCCCCAGTGTCTTTTTCTCTGAGAGTGAGGTTTTCCAATACTTGATCAATGAGTTGGCAGTTGTTTTGAATCATTTCTACCTTAGCAAGTAGGCCTTGTTGAGCTGTCGACACTCTTTTTTTGATCTCTATATCTTGGGATTGAAATATCTCGATATCGATTACCTGGCTTTCGACGAAGTCCAATTTGGCTTGTAGCTGCTCTATCAATTCTCCTTGTTGGCCTACCTATATCTGAGCTGCTCGATTTCATTTTGATCAGCTACTCTAGCTTGTTCCAAACCTGTATTCGCCTGATCTTTGGCAACGGACTTTGCTGTAGCTAGTTTAGCCTCTAATGTTTTGATCAAATGATTTTTTCACTTCAGCTGATCCTTTAAGGTCCCGACTGAATATTGGTTGGCTGTAGCGAAAGCCCCCAATGTTCCTGCTATTTGAGTCGCAAATTCCTCCTTTTTCATAGCTCTCCCATCAGTTAAAATTTTAAATTTCTTTGATACTGTACCTACCTCTTGGTAAAGTTCTTGTTTCATGACAACATTTCTCTTCTTATCGAAGAAGAATTCATTTGGAGGTAGCTCTTCCATTGTTATAGGCATTAACTTTTCGCCGAAAACCCAACCTGCGTCTGGGACCCCTTTCATGGACTGTAGGGGGGTAACAGAAATGATGGGATTGCCGAACTGCTTAGATGATTTCCTTGGAGTAATAGCTGAGGTTGGATCGCTTGGAGGGTTGGAAGTCTCAACTTCCTGTTTCGGGCCCCCCATTTGCTCTTTCTTGTCCTGGTGTTCTTCTTGACCGGGTGCTGAATCTTTGGAGCCTTCAGCTTGCATTTGCTGCACCTTTACAGTCGTTGGATTCTCACCCTGTAATACTGGGGGAAGGTAGCTCCACCGATGTTCTTGGAATTTGAAAACATCGACCCTCTCTTCGGGCAACATGGCTTGTAGCCGAGCCAAAACCTCGGCATAAGATCTCGCGCCTTGGAAAATGTCATCATGAGGCAAATTCTCGTGCTCAATTATTTTAAGACCACAACTGGCCAAGTGATTACTCACAACCCTATGTGGATCGTGTTTCTTGAATTCGATGTGAACCAATTTAATATCTTCCAAGGTTGCTGCCTCAGCCTTTGCATGCCTGAAATCTAATAAAGAATAGGTAGTTGAATCAATGGGGAAAGGTGGCCATACCTTCTTTGAAAACCCTTTAATCTCTTTGCTTATGCCACCAATCACGGTTTTCCTGGTGATATCGTGACAAGCCAGCCTATCGGGTATAAATAATGGTAGAGCATGCAGAGGGACAGAAGCACCAAAAACCCTGATGTATAAAAATTCTTCCTCCACGTACCAGTCAACCACACTACTCAAATTGACCGCGATGCTATCTGAGATCCTGGGTGGTGGATTACCGAAGATGGTGACATGCATCAGTACCATTACCCAATTGTAAATTTCGTATACGAAATCTAAAACCTTGTCCTCCCAAAGATTTGAATGGTAGACGTGGATAGGCTCAGCATCCGATGGAGCCCAACTCCAACTCATTAAGGGAAAAGGTGCCATGAAACACATGGCATCCATGATATATGTGGACATAAAGAATGAAGCGGCATTCCCACTCGCCCTCTGCGTCCGATATTCAGTAATCCAACTGGTCAGACTATCTGACAATAGTTTGGCCCAATCGAAGGAACAACCTTCCGCGACTGTATTCATTAGAGGCACACATGGGAGGAAAAAATGTGTGGTGTCTTCCCTCCCATACAATCTACAGGTCATCATTTCTATGTATTTGAACTGTGGTTCCAAAGAATATATGGAATAAATTTCGTTGCTATCGTCCCTGAACTTCACGGGGTGTGAGACCCAATCCTTGATCAAATCAAATAAGCTTTTGCCGTATTGCTCGCATTCCTTCTATTTAAAATCCTCCAAAAACTCGGCATTGTATGTGAAGTTCGACGTGGGTGGAAACTTGTACATCGCCTATAATTTTTCTAGTCTAAAGGTCCCGATAGTGACCTTTTGCTCGTTGATGATGGTTCTGGTTAGGATATCTACATGGTCTAGTGCCCATCAGATCATGTCATAGTAAGGAAGAAGACATGGCTTGGCCGCTACTTTATGCATTTCTTCTTGGACGACAATCTTGTATTTGGTGGCCAAGTCATCCTTCTCATTATCACTGGAGTTGTCTGAACAGTTCACCAACTCGGACTGCACAACCTCAGAGATGTATGACTAGGTTCTGATAGAATCGACGCTTCGGGGTGAAGTATCAGAAATGCTATTCGAGCCTTGCCCTGAAATCTCAGCACTTGCCTTGGACGCTTTTCATGGGGCTATGACGGGGGATTCTAATTTATCTCTCCTAGGATAAAAATACGTATACATACAGAAATCAGTTTGCTGAGGAAATCTTCTCTACGTCAAATAGAAATGAGCTTTGTGACACTGAAGAAAAAGATCTATATCTTCGACCATTTAAAACCTCGACGTCCTTATGAACAGAATGGTCAAATCATTTTTATAGACATATTTAGCAATAAAAACCATATCCTTACTTGTCACTTCACCTCATTTCAAATTAATGCCATAAATTTCGACGATTCGTGACACAAGTTGGTGCAAGGAAAATTTAAATTTACCTCGTAGACTGTGCATATTATTATTTGCATTAAACACTGATTATGCTGACTTAGCTTCTTTAATTAGGCTTTCTTAAACTTTGATCAACCTTTCGGCGTTTGTCATATAGGGAGATTTCACTCTAACCTTTCGAGCCTCTAAAACCCAAGATCATGATGATTAGATTTATTTAAGCAAGAACGTAAACAGGATTAAGTGTTTAATTAATCATGTTTTAATTTATATTGTGACTTCGCGACTCGGGGCTTCGAAAGTATAGTTTCCAGGAGGAGTGTATGCCAAGTCATGAAATCTCGAGATCACGATGATGTGATCTATTTAAACCACAAGGTAAACTAGATTAAGTGCTTTAATTAATTAATATTTGAGCAATATCACGACTTCGCCACTTGGGGTTTCGAAGGTATAGCTTTTGGGAGGCGCATATGCTGAGTCGCAAAATCCCGACAGACTTTAACCATGGTCAAAACTAAAACACCCCTGACACTAACCTGGGTTACTTATGTAAAATTCTTGCGGCTTATCCTATCGGAGCTATGACCGTAATGTTTTTCAAGAGAGTGAATGCCGAGACGTGAAATCTCAACAGCACTTGACTGGGGTTTAAGGAATTTTACTCTCGGCTTTAACCTGAGGTAAGATTTTAAAAACTTATCGCGACCTCGCACATCAAGGCTTGTAAATCTTGTGACTTGTAACTCCCGAAGCACGATATCTCGAGGTACAAAAAGTAAAAAATTTCATTTAACGATAAAAGGTGGTGACTTATGAAACATAACATCCTTCGCTATTTTGCATTTCGGGACTACTGAAAATTTTAGTTGGTAAATGTTACAAAGAGAAAGAGAACTTAAAGACCAACATTTGACCTTAAAAAATTACATTTAAACCAGTTGAAAAAGGCGGCTCCAACATAGGCTCCAACTAGGGATCCCACCTTCCTGCAAAATAGGAAGAACAATAGACCACATGCCTGTATTGGGTAAATGGATTCAATGGATTTATTCCAACAAAATTGTTCCTAGGAAAAAGATATAGAGGGAAAAAGAGATTTTGTCTTTTACTTGTGAAAATCTTTTCAAAACTCAAATACGTTTCACACCCAGCTACAGTCCCTTTCATGACTTTCTCTTTCTCTTTACTGAATTTAGGTCTACATTAGGACAATCAAGACAATCCTAGGAAATCCAACAGATCTTGTGGCTTTTGGTTTGCATCAAACGAAGTTTATTACATGTTTTTAATCGGGGATCCCTGTTTGAACTTAGGATGTAGATCCGTTTTCGAGAAAAATTGGTTACCAGACTAGAGTGAGATTCACGTATAACAGCCTTACAGATATCTCAGACATTTCTTCACTACCAGCAGGCCTGTTCAGTACCCCGATGAAGTTATCTGGCCCTTTTTATTGAATTTCCTTTCACCACTTCGGAATATATTTATGCATTTAAATGCTGAGACGAGGGCAATCATTTCTGAATTTCCTTTCATCGTCTTTTTGGACTAGATGTACAATTAAATATGACTTTCCTTTCACCATATGTCCTATAACTTACTTTTTAGAACACGAAGTGGGGGCAATCAGTTTGTATGAGGGGTGATATCTGCGTAATATTTTGCAATGGAGGTCTATCAACTTACTTTGATTACTCGATACCAATCCTCTCTCAACTTTCACCACACCTTAGCCCGCAGGGAAAAGGGGAAAAAATTATTTCTAGGGGTCTTCCTTCGAGCAAGCCTCAATCTTTCAAAACTGTTGAAAAACCTAGAATAGTCAGGATCAACCTATGCATTGCTTTGTTTAGTAAGAGACTGAGGAGTTGTGAATACCATCTTACTTTCCAAAATCTGCTTTGCAACTTTCAAAGTTAACACGTCATCTCTTCTTCCCATGTATGCAAACCCGGGAAGATGCTTGGCTTTTCAGGAAGGTAAATCTGAGAACATAAAGAAGGGTGACGGATAAAGATCTGTAAACTAAAAGACAAGGGTCAAAAATTAAAACTGACTCCTGAAATCCCTTTTCAAAGAGGCTTTATTTTCTCTGCTTATTTTAACTACCTCCTATCTTTATTTTAAGTGAAAATTCTTAGGACCCAGAGCGAGTAGTTGTTCTTTTTTAATAAACATTCAAGCGAAAACATTATATTCATGAGACCATTGCGGCGTTCTGAAAATCTTTGTTAGAAAAATAAAATTCTCAGGAATTCATGCCTTTACCTTTTCATTTTATAATAATAGAAAACCTTTTCTATCACCTATTTTGGGTGAATTTATTTTCCGATATAGGACATTTTGTTTACCCTTTTCGCTCATTTGGGCCGCAAACTGGAATGCTGAAAGGAAAAATGCGAAAATTATTCGGTATATTTTTATTTTTATTTATATATATATATATATATATATTGAAAAATCCATTTTTCTATTTCTACAAAAATTACTGACCAGATTAATTATTGGTGAAAGTGCACTTACCAAAAAAAATTATGAAAAAAGAAAACACAAACCGGTATATACAATGGAAATATTTTGGGAACCAGTTATTGCATATAATGTTTTAAATAATGCCCGTTGACAGGGGTGTTGAAGATTTTACTGTCCATATTTTCTAATAGAAACAAATTCTTTCCTTCGGGAGCTGTGACTCGAAATGGTCCATACCAAATATGATCAAATTTACCGTGTTTCGCTGAATCTTCCTTCCTAGCATCCCATCTCAAGACCAAATCGCCTGGGAGAAATTCTCTGTCTTTTTCCTTACAGTCAAATAACGTTTTCATGTCATCTTGGTATTTCTGCAACTTTTCGTCTATTTCGACCCTGTGTTGTTGCACTTCAATTAGCTAATTTATCCTTCTGGTAACATGATTCAGTTCTTCTTTCTCATATTGCCATAATTTCATCACGGAGAGCGCTAGATTTATCGGTAATACCGCGTCGGTCTCGTACACCATTTGGAAAGGCGAGGTGTCGATAGATTTTTTCGTACCTATCCGATTCGCCCATAAGGCGTATTTCAAGTGCACATGCCAAGATTTTTAATTATCATCCAACACTTTCTTAATTACATTTATCAGACTCTTGTTTGAAGACTCGGTTAGTCCATTTCCTTGGGGATAATAAGCCACAGAATGATCGAGTATGATATTGTATTTCTAGAAAAAGCTAATCATAGCCATAGATTTGAAAGCTTGGGCGTTATCCATGACTATTTTTTAGGGGCAGCTAAATCTAGACAAAATGTTGTCTTCCAAGAAGTCTATTACCACCGAATCTGTTTCCCTTCTTGTTGGAATAGCCTCCACCCATTTAGTGAAGTAATATGTGGCAGTCAGGATCCATTTGTGTTGAGTGCTGGAATGGGGGTTAATTTCACCTATAAAATCTAGTCCCCATTGCTGGAAAGGGGCTTCTGTTTTGACCGGAACCAATGGTAGCACTGGGAGTTTATGCTTGCCTATGAACAGTTGGCATGGGTTACAGGCTCTAACTTTGGCATTTACGTCTGAGAAACGTTTTGGCCAATAATACCCTACCCTCAGGATCTTATAAGCTGTCACCCTCCAAGCGTGGTGTCCCCCACATACTCCTTCGTGAAGTTCGCTTATCACCCTCTCTGTTTCCAATTCAACTAAATAGATCAACAGGAAACCTAGTGGGTCTTTCCAATACAGGAAACCTAGTGGGACAAACTTCTCTTCGATTCTGATTGTGCTTGTTGGCTCATCACACTCGTTCATGTCCACACATTCTTCATATCGTTGTAGGCCATTTATACTGAGAGCTCTGAAATTTGATTATGCTAAGAGTTTGGCCAAACCTTGTCCTTTTACCAATTTTGTTGGTTTTATCTCCAGGTCGAATTCTTGAATTTTGGCAAGCCAACGTCCCCTTCTTTCATCACTGTTAGATTGAACCAAAATATCCTTTACAGAACTAATAGATACATACGCGATTATCTTGGAATGCAACACATAGGTTCTGAATGCTTTCAATGCCTTCACCATAGCATACACTTGCTTTTCCATTATGTCATATTTAAGTTCTGCGTATCTGAGACTCTTGCTAAAAATGGCTATCGAATGTTCGAAACCTTCTTCATTTTTCTGGAGGAGTACCACGACGATTGTGTGTTCGGAGGCGAATGAGAAAATAAGAAAATCTTTTTGATAATCAGGGCTTGCCAGTACAGATGCCTTGCTTATGACTTTCTTGATGTGTGCAAATGCCACTTTGGCTTCTACTGTCCATTTCACTTCGTTGTTTTTCTTTAGCATATCTGTGATCAATTTCATGATTTCAACAAAGTTTGGAATAAATCTCCTCAAAAAAATTATTTTTCCTAAAAATGACTGAATTTCTTTTACATTCCTAGGAATATTTATAGTATCTATAGCCTCAACTCTTTTAGGATCGATTTTAATACCGTCTCGAGACACAATATGGCCCAACAGTTTACCTTCTTGCATGGCGAAGTGGTACTTTTTGGGATTCAAAGACATACCAAACTTACGACATTTCTCAAATGTCTTCTTGAGATGTACCAGATGATCTTCATCAGATTTAGAAAAAATAGTTAGATCATTAAGATAAATGACCACAAATTTATCCCTTTCATCGATGAAAGAAATGTCCATAGCACATTGGAAGGTATCACTTGCATTCATCAAACCAAAAGGCATTTTATCATACATAAAAGTACCCCAAGGGGTAGTGAAAGTTGTTTTCTCTTTATCTAGTTCACTTACGACGATTTGATTATACCCAGAGAACCCGTCGATCATTGACATCCTGTTTTCCCCAACTACCTTCTCTAAAACATGATCCATTTTGGGTAGAGGGTAGTTATCTTTAAAGGAGGACTTATTCAGATTTCTAAAGTCCACACACAGTCTGATCTCCACACTCTTCTTTCTGACCAAGACTAGTTTTGCTACCCAATCGGAGTATCTCAGAGGTACTATATTTTTGCATCCAAAAGATTTTTAACTTCCTTTTCGACCATAGGCAATAAAATAGGGTTGATTTGTCTGAGTTTTTGTCGAAAGGGTTTGACACCAGGTTTTAAAGGTATATTGTATTTGATCATAGCGGTGTCGTATGTTCTCAGCTCTTCGTAAGACCAAGCGAAAACATCTTTATACTATATGAGAAATTCTTTATACTTGCTTTTTACCTCAGGAGGGAGGTACTTCGATATTTTTACCATCCTAGGTTCTTATTTATTTCCTACATCACAGACTTCAACCTCCTCTGGTTGGGGTTTCAAGGTAGATTTCAAGGGTATGTCATTCTGATCGAACAGTCTCTCCAGGGGATTTAGTCCTTTCAGAATCTGATTGTTCTTTAGAACCAACATGCGATGATTTGCAATCTTTTCTTGGAACTCTTGAGGATCCTCTCCTTCTTGCATGATCCATATGTGATCATTTTGATTCTCTTGATCAATGTAAGTTTCAGAGAAGTTGCCCACTACTTCGAGGAATTTCCTAATCTATTCATCATCCTCGAAAACTTGCCAGTGTTGTATGTTGTTCGGGATGGATGGTCTGTGCCTTACCTCTATGTGGTATTTTAATTTAAAAGTTGCAGGGGGAGTGAAAGTCAAGGCTGCCTTGGCTAACAAATTAGCCTACAAATTTTCGGCGCATGGGATGAAGTGGATATTCACAGATGAGAAGAAATTTTCCATTAGATCCCAGGCATAATTTCTATACAATCTCAATCTTGGGTTCTTGGCCTGGTATTGTCGATTTATCTGTTTGAATATCAACTCTGCGTCTCCATATACTTCTAGGTTCTTTATGTTCAGCTTCCTGGCAGCTTCCAATCCTAATATTAAGGCTTCATACTCACATACATTGTTGGTGTAGTCTATATCCCATTGAAGCCTATAAGAGAAGGGAACAACAAATTTATTTTTAGGTGCCACAAAAAGTACCCCTGCACCTACTCCTTCACATAACAGGGCACCATCAAAAAACATTTTCCAGATCCCAGTGCTATGCATATCTTCTGATTCTTTCTCATCTATGTAATTTTCTTCTGCGTAACTATCTATACCATCATCAAAAGACAAAATACAATTTCCCAGATCTTGATCAACAATGTAAACAGGAAAATTGTTAGGATTCTAAGGATCTCTCATTGTATAGGCTAACCTTGTTTCCCTATATAACCGAGTAAGTTGTCCACCAAACACATGAATTGTGGCGTAAGTCATGTCCAGTTGGAGGAACCCCCCAAGTTTGGCTCCCCACGACATTGATAGAAGTAAGCCATACTTTGGGGGTATATCAACAATAACTACATCCATTAGGACGCTTTTGACTGGGACCTATGCTAGGCTGACTACTAAATCTTTTATCATACCCATGCACTTAACTCTTCTTCAATCAAAATAGTAGAGATCTCTATAAGGTCTGGTGATATCGAGGCCTAGTCTATCCATAATAGTTTTGGGCATCACATTATGTGAAGCTCCAGAGTCTAGCATGCAGTTATGCAATAGTCGATCATGCACATTTAGGGTGATATAGAAAGGAGTGACGGTGTCTCTGGCACCCTCAAAATGTGGACCAAAAGTGATATTGGGCTTATCGTCTTCCAAGTTTATCATGTTGGATTGACTTTCTTGATTTGAACAACCTATCAATTTGGTTATCTTCTTACTATACACAGGATTCTTTGTTAATTCAACTAGAGGGATCGGTATTTTGATCCTATTTATCTCATTTTCAAGACTAAAACTGCTACTACCTTTGTTCGTTTCTCTAGTTGAAATATAGGACTCTTTCTTCTCCAACTTATTTGTCTGAGATGATTTATTACTCGTGAGTTTATTTACTGGTGTGGGTGACTCAATTGTCTTGGTTTCACTTGTTTGGATCTCAACCTCCTTCGTTTTTGGGTCCAACAAGTCTATCCCTTTTATTTGGTTATTAGATGTTTCAGTCTCCTTTGGGGTGGGCACATATACTTTACCTCTAGGGAGAATTTTCTTGGGTTGAGAAATCGATGCAGGTTTGTTTTTAGACCTCAAGTTATACCTAGGTTGGACTTCAACCATTATTGAATCAATTACTTCTTGATAGTCAAGGACATCTATATTGTTTATGTCATCATTTGTATCTAAGAGTTGTTGTGTGTTTAAAGACTTCTCGTAATCTTCTTTAGTTACATAAGGTTGAGTACAGTCATCACCCAAATTTGTCACATCTTCTTCCAGACCCTCGAAATCTTCCAGGTCATTTCCTCCTATAAAATTTTCATTTTTTAAAGGGGTTTGAATTTTCTGATCTTCATTTTTAGTCTGTCTTTGTTGATTTTGAAGATTAGGGTTTCTCCTGAATTCGCTTTTAATGAAAGGATCGGCCTTAGATTGATCCAGCTCCATCTTAGAAATTTTATTTGACAACTCCTTAATTATCCTAGCCATATCATCCATTTTGTCGTATGTGGATCTATTAGACCCTGAGGGTTTGGCTTGTTCCCTGAAACGTCTGATTTCCCAGTTTCCCACTTCTACCTTTGCTTTCAATTTTCCATAAGCCATCATGTTAGATTCGATTTCCACAGCATCATCCTGCATTCGGGTTAGGGTAGCCCCTCTTCTTTCTCTTAAGAGAAGGGCGAAATTGGGTTCGAAAGCTCTCGCGAAGGTTACTTTGGCTGTAGGTTGGGATGGTTTAACTTTGGCAAGGATTTTATTATACAACTTATTAAATCTTTGAATAAATTCCATAACTGTTTCCAAGTTATTTTTCTTCAAAGATCCGAACTCGGTCAAATAATACAAGTGGTCTTTCCTTTCGCCCCACTATCTAAGGAAGACGTCTTCTAGAGCATCGTAGGATAATATCGATCCTACAGGTATGCTTCGAAACCAAGTTCATACCTGTCCTTTGAAAGTTTGAACAAACAACCTCGAATACACGTCTTCGTGCTCGAGAACTAGGATATCCACGAACTTATCAAAAAAGTTTATATGTTCGGCTGCGGTCAAGTCTCCTTCTCCTGTAAACTTAGGTAGGTTTTTTATATAATTTTTAGGAATGTCATGAAGAGGGACGGGTAGGACCAGAGGTGCATATCTCGTAGCCACTTTAGCGAAAACTCTGGGCGGCGGGGGAGGCCCTTGGCCTCCCATTCCTCCTCTTGGAGCCCCTCCACCTCCTAAAAATCCTCCACCTCCAAAAACCCCTCCTCCTCCTCCTCCAGCGGCTTCCATAGGTACTATTTAATAGGGAAACAATGTATTATATAGAGGATTCTGGAACACTAAAAGTGAATCTTTTGCTTCTTCGTGAGACGAGAAAACCAAAGATGGGTGATAAGTGATGCGAGGACTTGGCTCTTCGGACTTGAAAGAAATGTAATTAGGAGAACCCGCGGGCATGTAATATAAGTGTAAGGTATACTCTTTGAGATCTGGTGAGGTCGTGAGATCTAACTAAAAAGTTGGCGAGATATCGATCTCTGATAATTCCACTGCAGGGCTTTTACCTCTGTATACGTCAGCGGTTATCAAACGGATTTCACCTTTAATATCAGAGAGATCTAAAGTTGGATTGATGGTTTTGGGAGGGGAACTGTGCAAAGTTGAAGGTTCAAATGAACTCTTGATCTTGGGTTGTGGGTACTTAAGCTGGTAGACTGCAGTAGTTGGCTTAAGGGAACCTCTAGTTTTCAGTGTTTTTTCGGGATCGGAAACAGGTGTGGTGTGTTTTCCCTCTGGGTTTTGTCTGGTATTCCTTTGACCGAATGCCAGCTTATTTTAAAAGTGGAGTCGGCAAGTGAAAGATAAGAAAATCCTTAAAAGGGTGTTCACTCTTTGTTCACTATCAAAGGGTGAAACTTGCGAGAATGTCGTTCTTCCCAGGGAAAAGGTTTTGTAACTTCGTCCCCGGAAACAACACCAAAAATATGTCATTCCAAAGTCTGTACCTAAGAATTAGAAGGTACAGTGTCTAGGCATCCGAAAGTGAGTGAAGATTAATAAGGAGGAGAGAATCAACCTTCGAGAAGGGAAGCTAAGGCTAATTTCCAAGTTGTCGTTGTCTAGCCTCCAACTGTTCCTGGATGTTTATATCCCACTCGATCGTAACCCATGAATGCTTAAGTTCTACTTGGGTATTGTCTATTTTAAGAATATTATCGAAAAGGTTCAGAGCGATATGTGTTTGGTCCGATAAACCAGGCTCAATGTTAGGTTGTCTTACAACGAGGACAGTCATAAAGGAACAGTGAAAGTAAAAGAAAGTTTCAAAGTTTTAGATGTTGTCTCAATTTGATCGTATAAAAGAGAACTATATGATTTAATGTAAAAGACAAATTAAAAACCAAAGGCCTTTTCCCGTAACTGCGTTATCTAGTAAATAAGTGATGTGTGTGAAAATGTGAGAAAAACATAAAGCTGTTTATAATACGAAGCTCCTATCAAGGGAGAATCTTTCCCTGTAAATAGAAGAAGAAAAAGGTGAGAAGAAATCTGACGAATGTATAAATATTAAAATCTAATGAGTCCACGGGTCTTGTACCTGTTGATAGCCGATACAGAGGAAAAACTATAAACTATATAGACAATTAAAATTAATCACCACAGTAGAGGTTTTACTAAATTGCAGTGTAACATTCATCAAACATATATGTGCGAAATGAAATTGAACAAGAAATCAGAGAGGAAACAAAATCATAACATAGTCTTGACAGAATCATGAGTCTTTGGATTGCTTTGTATTAATATTCAAAAAGGAGAATCTCTATTACAATTGATCAAAATAGGTCTAGCCTTTGTTCTTTCTCCAAAAGGTATATTTATACAAATTTCTATAGTCTGGAATCTCAATCGTTCCAAAGGTTTTCTGTTACAACAAAGGAGATTAAACGTTTCAGTTCTTTATTTGGTACCAGAAACCTGTCTCTTTGCATACTCTGTGAAAATGACACACTTCTCCACCAGCTGGGATATCAACTTAGAAGGTTCTGCTTGATTATTGGCCTCGAAAGTGTAACAATCCTTCGCCAATTTTGGCAATTTTCCTTCCACCTGTTGGTATTTGGCACTGATAGAACATAATTGTACACTCAGTTTAATTATCCATTTATCTATTTGGACTATGTCCGTCTGGGTTATTTGTGATATTTCAGCCAATTCTCTTTCTTCATTTTCCTTGATCTTGAGCAGATGCTTGGCTGTATTGATCTAGCCCAACGTTTCAGTGTTGCCTTCATTATCGGAACCTAACCAACTTCCATCTAGAAAACCAAAGGTTTCTTCACAATATTTTCTTACCTCTCTAGCTGGTTGTCTGCCTTCAGATATGTCACTCTCCCATTCTTTCAACAAGATCTTACCTCAGGTCTGCTCCGAGATAGAAAACCTGGAACTACTACCTGTTTCCCTTCTTGTCGTGGCTATAATAGCCTCCTGGAAAGCAACTCGGGCCGCCCCAACGTCTTTTTCTATGAGAGTGAGGTGTTCCAATACTTGATCAATAAGTTGGTAGTTGTTTTGAATCATTTCTACCTTAGAAAGTAGGCCTTGTTGAGCTGCCGACACTCTTTTTCTAATCTCTATAGCTTAGGATTGACATATCCCGATATCGATTACTTGGCTTTCAGCAAAGTCCAATTTGGCTTGTAGATGCTCTGTCATTTCTCCTTGCTGGTCCACCTATATCTGACTTGTCTAAGCCATCAGCTGTGTCTATTTAGGGTTGGCTTTGAACCACTCGATTTCATTTTGATCAGCTACTCTAGCTTGTTCCAAACCTATATTCGCCTGATCTTTGGCAGCAGCCTCTGCTGTAGCTAGTTTAGTCTCTAATGTTTTGATCAAACGATTTTTTTTCTTCAGCTGATCCTTTAAGGTCCCGACTGAATATTGGTTGGCTATAGCGAAAGCCCCCAATGTTCCTTCTATTTGAGTCACATATTCCTTCTTTTTCATAGCTCTCCCATCAGTTAAAATTTTTAATTTCTTTGATATTGTACCTGCCTCTTGGTAAAGTTCTTGTTTCACGACAAACTTTCTCTTCTTATCGAAGAAGAATTCATTCGGAGGTATCTCTTCCATTGTTATAGGCATTAATTTTTCACCGAAAACCCAACCTGCGTCTGGGACCCATTTCGTGGACTGTAGGGGGGTAATAGAAACGATGGGATTGCCGACCTGCTTAGATGATTTCCCTGGAGTAAAAATCGAGGTTGGTTCGCTTGGAGGGTTGGAAGTCTCCGCTTCCTATTTTGGGCCCCCCGTTTGCTCTTTCTTGTCCTGGTGTTCTTCTTGACCAGGTGATAAATCTTTGGAGCCTTCGACTTCCGTTTGCTACACCTCTACGGTCGTTGGATTCTCACCCCGTAATACTGGGGGAAGGTAGCTCCGTCGATGTTCTTGGAATTTGAAAACAGCGGCCCTCTCTTTAGGCGATAGGGCTTGTATCTGAGCCAAAACCTCGGCATAAGATCTTGCGCCTCATAAAATGTCATCATGAGGCGAATTCGCGTGCTCAAATATTTTAAGACCACAACTAGCCAAGTGATTACTCACGACCTTGTGTGGATCATGTTTCTTGAATTCAATGTGAACCAATTTAATATCTTCCAAGGTTGTTGCCTCGGCCTTTGCATGCCCAAAATCTGATAAAGAATAGGTAGTTAAATGAATGGGGAAAGGTGGCCATACCTTCTTTGAAAACCCTTTAAGCTCTTTGCTTATGCCACCAATCACGATTTTCCTGGCGATCTCGTGACAAGCCAGCCTATCGGGTATAAATAATGGTAGAGCATGTGGATGGACAGAAGCACCAAAAAACATGATGTATGAAAATTATTCTTCCACATGCCAGTCGGCCACACTACTTAAATTGACCGCGATGCTATCTAAGATCCTGGGTGGTGGATTATCGAAGATGGTGACATGCATCAGTACCATTACCCAATTGAAAAATTCATATATGAAATCTGAAGCCTTGTCCTCCCAAAGCTTTGAATGGTAGACGTGGATAGGCTCAGCATCGAATGGAGCCCATCTCCAACTCATAAAGGGAAAAGGCATCATGAAACACACGACATCCATGATATATGCGGACATAAAGAATGAAGCGTCCTTCCCACTCTCCCTCTGCGTCCGATATTCTGTAATCCGACTGGTCAAACTATCTGACAATAGTTTGGCCTAGTCAAAGGAACAACCTTCCACGATTGTATGCATCAGAGGCACCCATGGGAGGAAAAAATGTGTGGTGTATTCCCTCCCATACAATCTATAGGTCATCATTGCTTTGTATTTGAACTTTTCTTCCAAAGAAGATATGGAATAAATTCCATTGCTATTGGCCCTGAACTTCGCGGGGTGTGAGACCCAATCCTTGATCAAATCAGATAAGCTTTTGTCATATTGTTCACATTCCTTCTGTTTAAAATCCTCCAGAAACTCGACATTGTATGTGAAGTTCGACGTGGGTGGCAACTTGTACATCGCCTGTAATTGTTCTAGTCTAAAGGTCCCGATAGTGACCTTCTGCTCGTTGATGATGGTTCTGGTTGGGATATATACATGGTCTAGCACCCATCGGATCATGTCATAGTAAGGAAGAAGACATGGCCTTGCCTCTACTTTATGCATTTCTACTTGGACGACAATCTTGTATTTGGTGGCCAAGTCATCCTTCTCATTATCACTGGAGTTGTCTAAACAATTCACCAACTTGAACTACAGAACCTCGGAGATGTATGACCAGGTTCTAATAGAATTGATGCTTTGGGGTGAAGTATCAGAAACGTTATCCGATCCTTGCCCTAAAATCTCAGCACTTGCCTTGGACGCTTTTCGTGTGGCCATGATGGGGGATTCTGATTTAGCTCTCTTGTGATAAAAATATGTATACATACAGAAATCAGTTTTCTGAGGAAAGCTTCTCTGCGTCAAATAGAAATGAGCTTTGTGACACTGAAGAAAAAGATCTATATCTTCAACCATTTAAAACCTCGACGTCCTTATGAACAAAATGGTAAAATCATTTTTATAGACAGATTTAGCAATTAAAACCATATCCTTACTTATCACTTCGCCTCATTTCCAATTAATTCCATAAATTTCGACGGCTCATGACACAAGTTGGCGCGAAGAAAATTTAAATTTACCTTGTAGACTGTGCATATTATTATTTGCATTAAACACTGATTATGCTGGCTTAGCTTCTTTAATTAGGCTTTCTTAAACTTTAATCAACCTTTCAGTGTTCATCGTATCGAGAGCTTTCACTCTAACCTTTCGAGCCTCTAAAACCTGAGATCGCGATGATTAGATTTAGTTAAGAAAGAACGTAAACATGATTAAGTGTTTAATTAATCATGTTTTAATTTATCTCGCAACTTCGTGACTCAGGGATTCGAAAGTATAGTTTCCAGGAGGAGCATATGTCGAGTCACGAAATCCCGAGATCACGATGATGTGATCTATTTAAACCACAAGTTAAACCGGATTAAGTGCTTTAATTAATTAATATTTGAGCAATATCGCGACTTCGCCACTCGGGGTTTCGAAGGTACAGCTTTTGGGAGGCGCATATGCCGAGTCGCAAAATCTCGACAAACTTTAACCATGGTCAAAAATAAAACACCCCCGACACTAACCCGGGTTACTTATGTAAAAGTCTCGTGGCTTTGACTATCGGAGTTATGAAAGTAATGTTTTTGGAGAGAGTGAACGCCGAGACACGAAATCCCGACAGCACTTGACTGGGGTTTAAGAAATTTTACTCTCGGCTTTAACCTGAGGTAAGCTTTTAAAAACTTATTTCGACCTCACACATCGGGGCTTGTAAATATTGTGACTTGTAACTCCCTAAGCGTGATATCCCGAGGTACAAAAAGTAAAAATTTTCGTTTAACGATAAAAGGTGGTGACTTATGAAACATAACATCCTTCGCTATTTCTCATGTCGGGACTACTGAAAATTTTAGTTGGTAAATGTTACGAAACGAAAGAGAACTTAAAGACCAACATTTGACCTTAAAAAAATACATTTAAACCAGTTGAAAAAGAAGCTCCAACAGATGCATTGGCTAAACTATATGAAAAACCCTCGCCATCCAATAAGGTATTTCTAATGAAGAGATTATTAATATGAAGATTTCAAAAGGTGGGCCTATTGCAGATCATTTAAATGAATTTAAAACAGTTATTAATCAACTAGGTTCTGTAAAAGTGGACTTTGATGATGAGGTCAGGGCTCTTCTAATCTTGTGCTCATTGCCATAAAGTTGGAACCGCTTGGCCATGGTTATAAGTAACTTTTCCTCTGGTTCAAAAACTTTAAAATTTGATGATGGTGTTGGTGTTATCCTTAGTGAGTAAATGTGACGGAAAAGAACAGGTGAGACATCAGGTAACGTGTTAAACATGGAGAACAGGGGAAGAAAAAAAAATAGAGGAAAAGGCTCAGGGATTTGTGGGAATTCTAGGAAGGGCAGATCCAAATCCAAATTTGGAAAGATAGAGTGTTGGAATTGTGGGAAGAAATGACATATGAAGAAAGACTACAGATATCCAAAGAAACAAAGAGTTTGACAACAGGAGAAAACTAAGGAAGAAAATGTAATAGGTGATGTGTTACAATATTCTTTGATTATTTCTGTAGATAATATTTTTGAGTCTTGGGGAGTAGATTCACTAGCTTAATTTCATGCCACACCCCATAGGAAAAAATTCCTATATTATGTTCAAGGTTATTTTGGATAGGTTCATTTGGGTGATGATGCACCATGCAAAATTGTGGGAATGGGAAAGGCAAAAATAAAGCAAAGAAATGGAAACCAATGGTTGTTGAAAGAGGTAAGACATATTCCATATCTAAGGAAAAATCTAATTTCAACAGGGAAATTGGCAAGTGAAGGTTGTATATCCATATTTACAGATAAGGTGTGGAAGGTCACCAAAGAATCATTGATGATAGAAAAAGGAGAGAAGGTAGGTACATTGTATTTATGTACTAGTAATATTGACTCTTCTATCTCTTTAGCTTATGCATGAGTGGATACAACACTATGACATCATAGGCTTGGACACATGAGTGAGAAGGGGATGCAGATACTTCACAAAATAAATTTGTTGTCAGATCTTAAACAAAATGATTTGGATTTCTCTGAGCATTGTGTTTATGGAAAACATAAGAGAGTCAGATTTCTTAGAGTCAGAAAAGAAAAGAAGAGTGAAACGTTAGAGTTTGTGCATACAGATGTATCGGGAATATCTGAAGTATTATCTCTTGGTGGATGTCATTATTATGTTACTTTTATTGATGATGAAATTAGAAAAACTTGGGTTTATTTCATTCGACAAAAATATGATGGTTTTGATACTTTTAAGAAATGGAAATCTTTGTTTAAGAATGAGACAGGAAAAAGGTTGAAGTGTCTCGTATCAGACAATGGAGGGGAATATTGCAGTAAGGAGTTGGATGATTATTGTTCATACCATGGGATTTGTAGAGAGAAGAGAGTTCCAAGAACACCCCAAGAAAATGGTGTGTCAGAAAGGATGAACATGACAATCATGGAGCGTGCAAGGAGTATGAGATTTCATGTTGGTTTTCCCTTAAAGTTCAGGGAAGATGTTGTAGATACTATTGTTTACTTAATAAACAAAGGAACTTCAAGCTATTTGGATGGTATAATTCCAGAGGAGGCATGGACAGGTAAAAAGGTAAACTATTCTTATTTGAAGACTTTCGGTTGTGAATCATCTGTCCATATTGATAAAGAAAATAGAACAAATCTTGAGGAAAAATCTAAGAAGTGTACCTTTGTTGGATACAATGTTAATGATTTTGGTTATTGCTTATGGGATTATGAAAATAAAAAAATCATTAGGAGTAGAGATGTCATATTCAATGATAAGGTTATGTACAAAGATCAGTTGCAGGGAAAGAAACAAGAAAACGAAAAACTAGAATACACAGTGCTTGATGAGATCACTAGAAAAGAAATTCCAAAGGTACCAAAAAATCATAATGTAAAACAACAAGATTAGTAGGAACCTTAAACTCCTGCAAGTTTTGTTATAAGATCTACCAGGTTAAGTATAACCCCCGAACAATACTCTGCTTCATTGTATTATTTATTGTTGACTGATTCTGGTGAACCAGAATGTTATGAAGATGCAATGCATGTAGACACCAAAAATAAGTGGGAGCAACGCATGAAAGATTCCTTGGTAAATAGATAGACTTGGGACTTGGTTCAAATGCCTACAGGAAAAAGATCATTGTAGAATAAATGTGTTTACAATTTGAAGGAAGAAGATGGAGGAAAAACATGGTACAAGGATAGACTTGTTGTAGATGGGTTTTCACAAAAGAAAGGTATATATTTGATGAAATATTTTCTCCTGTTGTTAAAATGACTTCAATTAGGACTATTTTAAGTCTTGTGGCAGTAGAAGATTTGCATCTGGAATACTTAGATGTAAAAACAACTTTTCTCCATGGGGATTTGGAGGAAGATATTTATATGCAGTAGCAACAAGGGTATGAGGTCAAAGGGCAGGAGAATTCGATATGCAGGTTGAAGAAGAGCTTGTATGGCCTAAAGAAATCTCCAAGGTAGTGGTATTTGAAGTTTGGGAGGTTTATGACAGAACAAAGTTATAGTAGATGTCATTCTGATCACTCTGTTTATTTTAAAAGGCTAGAAAATGGAAGATATATTATCTTGTTATTGTGTGTAGATGACATGTTTGTTGTAGGGTCTAATATGCAGGATATAAATGTGCTCAAGAAGAAATTATCTAATTCATTTGCAATGAAGGATTTGGGTGCTGCAAAGAAAATCCTTGGTATGAAAATAACAAGAGACAGGAAAAATCGCAAATTGGCATTGTCTTAGGGTGAGTACATAGAGAAGGTGTTGGGCAGTTTTAGAATGCAGACTGCAAAACTAATTATTACACCTTTGGCCATCCATTTCAAATTAACTATGGAAATGTGTCCCAAGACACAGGAGGAGATAGAATACATGTCCAGGGTCCCTTATATCAACAGTTGGCAACTTGATGTATGCTATGGTTTGCACAAGACCAGATATGCTTGAGGTATATGAACAATATAGGTAAAGAACATTGGGAGGAAGTAAAGTGGATTCTTAGGTATTTGAGAGGTAATGCTACTCATGCATTATGTTTTGGAGGTTCATACATTGTTCTATAGGGATATGTTGATTCATATATGGCAGGTGATAAAGATAGCAGGAGGAGCACCACATGGTATGTTTTTACTATAGGTGGAACAACAATAAGTTGGATTTCGAAATTGCAAAAGGTTGTTGCACTTTAAACAATAGAGGCAGAGTAAGTTGTTGCTACAGAGGCTAGTAAAGAGATGATTTGGTTACAAAGGTTTATGGAGGAATTGGGAAAGAAGCAGGAGAATAGAAAGTTGTATTGTGACAGTGAGAGTTCCATTCATATTGCAAATAACTCAACATTCCATTCAAAGACTAAGAATATACATCTCAGGTACCATTTCATATGACCCGTCTTGGAATATGGACATTTGAAGTTGGAAAAGATACACACTAGCCATAATCCTGCAGACATGATAGCAAAGGGAGTAACTAGGGAGAAACTGTGTTCCTTCTTAGTTTCAATTGGTCTTCAAGAATGAAGATGAAGTTTTCCAGGTCCAATAAGGTTCATACTCCAACATATACAACAACAGTGGAGTTGTTGAGATCAATATACAAGTGGGATATTCTTGGTTGTGGAGCTTGATTGTCTTCCTGATTCAGAGGTATTTGTTTTCAGTCGTGTTTATACCCCATGAAGATTTTACACCCCGAAAGAATGTACTCTCCTCCATGTGGGGGAGTACAGAGGGGGGCTACCCCCTCTATGGGGGCATGAGGAGGGGGGTTACCCCCTCTGCGGGGTCTAGGGGCAAGCGGGCCCGAGAAGGAAACTATTCCTTGGAAATGTATATTGTAAATCTGGATTGTTCATTATAAGGTCACATATCTAATGGTAGAAGTTATGTCAGGTTTTTTTTCCCTATAAGGAAACCCTCTTTTATTAGGTAAATGTATTGCATCTATGTATCATTGTGAATATTGTATTCTAAGATAGAATACTGTGAGAGAAAGAAGAGGAAGTTACAACAGGTGTGTTGTAGGTTGTATCCTTTCATTTGCTGGATAATAATAAAGCAAGGACCTAGAAATTTCTCTGGTGGACGTAGCCCACATTGGGTGAACCACACATATCTATGTCTCTATTGTATTGTGTATATTTTGTGTTTTATTTTCTCATTTGTTTCATTTTATTACTCCACGATCTTTTTTTTCTAATAAAACTAACAACCTACAATCCCTCAATCCCCACATGCCTCTTTGACCCCAGGAAGTGTGCCCCTTCTCTTCTCAATAGTCCTTTGATTTCCCCACTTCCTTTCTAGGCTTCAACAACATGACGAAAAGGAAGTCTCGGAGCCTTGTAGCTACATTTTAGCACCTTCGGGAATTAATTCCCAACAATTCTCTCACCTAGAGATGTTTTCTCATAGGCCTTACAACTCGCCTCTTCAATATTCCATAGGCCTGACAACCTGCTTCTTCAGAATAGCTCCGATGATAAATAGGTATAGGTACGAGTATACGTAAAATGATAGTAATAGAAAGGTACAGAGGAAATCTCAATGAGTGAGTGAATGATGATGGAATGAATGGGAAAATGAACTAAGTCCAAACTATATGTATGCATGTTTCTAGCTTGACACTTGTCAAGTTGGGAGATACTTTTTCCCACTTGTCCCCATCCTTAGAACTTAGGATAAAATAATTATCCATACTTTATACTTTAAGGAATATTAATATAATATTCCTTTTTGGGTTAAGCTCCCTAGCTTATCCCTTTTCCTTAACTTTTAGCCCCCCAATTTCCCTAACTAGTGGAGTTTAGTCCCCCATACTCTCTTATCGTGATCGGTCTACACACAACGAACTATTATATTAATGATAAGACATATACAAAAATAGGCTCACTGGACTTTAGTATATAGGCTCTCCGACCTAATTCAATACATAAGCCTCCTAGCTTATAATAACTAGCTCACCATCCTATACAACACAACATATACACAAAGTCTCTATGGCCTCAAAATCACACGCACTTAAGTTAGTTGCGCGTGGTATTGTGGAATGTGAACACTTCATCATTTTAGTGCGAAGTACATGTTCACACTATGCCATTGAAGGTGCATACAAAAATGATATCAAACGACTCACAAACTTAAGTACATTTGCATTTACATTTACAGTTGGGGTTCAACCTAGGGTTATTATAATCCACTCCCATTATTTATGCATTGTCCTCAGTGCATTGTGTACACATATACAACCAAAATTTCAAAAATACTCAAAACTATGTGGGAATTCTGCCCAGATAGCATCTTCATGCTCCCAATTTGTGTCCTCGGGACCATACTAGGTCCATTGGACCTTTACAATCCCTATGGATCGATTCCATAGATTTTTTATTTTCCATTCCAAAATGTGTACCAGATGTTCTTGGAAAGTGCCTTCTTGCTCCCCTCAATCACATTCCAATCAATAACATGATTAGCATTAGGTATATATTTCTTAAGCAATGATATATGAAATACGTTATGAATTGTCATTGTTGTAGGAAAGGAAAGCATGTATGCTATAGGCCCAATCCTCTATAGGATTTCAAACAACCCATAATAGTGAGCTGCCAACTTTGAACAATTTCCCAACTTTAGGGAACTTCTGTTGGACTTCACTTCCAAGAATACATGGTCCCCCACTTTAAATTCCCTGTGAGTTATGTCCTTATCAGAATATATTTTCTTCCTATCTTGGGCATCCTTTATTTTTATTTTTTTCAACATTTTCTCCTCCATTTCCCTGAGTAAATTTTGCCCAACCACGACTCTATCTGTTGGGTTATCCAAGCTTACCAGTGTGTTGCACCTTTTTCCATAAAGTGCCTCAAATGGGCTCATCTTTAGATATGTTTGGTACCCATTGTTATAATCAAACTCTATGAAGTGTAGGTTGTCTTCCCATTTTGATGGTTTATCCATCACATATATCCTCAACATATCCTAAATCACTTGATTCACCCTCTTTGTTTTTCCATATGATTTTGGATGATAAACTGTACTAAAATTCAAATTTGTTCCAAATGCATTAAATAATCACTTCCAAAAAATTGAGGTAAATTTTGGATCTTTGTTAGACACAATTTTCTTGGGTATACCATGTAATCGAGCAATTTCTCCCATATAAACATCAACAATGTTGGATTCCTTGTGAGTGAGCTTTACTAGAATAAAATGGGCAGCTTTAGTAAGCTTATACACCACTACCATGATAAAATAATGTTGCTTTTTTGTTCTAGGAAGTTTGGCAATGAAATAATTTTTTACAACTTGAAATTTCCATCAGGGATGGGTAATGGTTGTAGAAAACCATCTGGGTGTCTATGTTGAGCCTTTACCTTTTGACACTCCAAACATTTGGCAATAAAATCAACAACTTCTTTCTTCATGCCCGACCAATAATATTGGCTCTTGACAACTGCAATAGTTTTTTGATAACCTGGGTGCCTAGCATAAGGTACATTATGAATTTATCTCAATATCAGATTTTTCAATTCCTGGGAATTTGGTACATAGATTATTCCCATGTATATGAGAATTTCATCATTTTCTAGCTTATAGTCTTCAATTTTCTGCTGCAAAATACCTTGTTGTAATTTTTCCACTAACTCCTTGTAATGAAAATATGATTTTGCAGCCTCCAAAATTATGTCTTTCAAATCTGATTGGTACATGCTAATGGAAGTAACATGAAACTCATGCACTCTTCTATTGAGTGCATCGACCACTTTGTTCTCTTTCCCCTTGATATGATTTATATCAAATTCATATTCACTGAGAAATTATAACCATCTGCTTTGCCTAGCATTTAGAGTTGGCTGATCAAATAAATATTTCAGACCATTATGGTCTGTCCTCAGTGTTGGGCTCCGGATTTATAACATTTTCTTGTTGGTTCTTGAAGATATTGTTTACTCTCCTGAAGTCTTTTGTTTAGCAAATGGCATTCTTTCTGTGCTATTCATATTCTGTTACACGTATATGGGCCTTGGAGCACAACTGCTCAAAACACAAGATAATATCCCAATATGTGCTTCAATCATTGGACAAAAGCTTGCTTTGCATTCACTGGAGCTTGGCCCTGAATGGGTGAAGGAAAGGGTTTGAAAACAAAGATATAATGTGGATGCACTGTCACCTCTTGGTGCAAATGCTGTAACGGGCAGACAAGGATTAATTTATCTCTGGAGCAAAGTTACCAATTGGTGCTTCTGATGATGTTGAAGTTGTTAAATGGTTTGCAAAAGTACATGGGGTTACTGTTATCCCCGGTAGTGCTATTGGGAGACCAGGGTATGTTTGTGTTTTATTTGGGAATGCTTTCGGCAATATTATTCAAGATGTGGAACTTGTTAAGATCATCATTTACTTCAGTTTCTGGGGTTATTGGGCAATATGCAAAGTGCCAAGATAAGCTAAACAGAGTGCTATGCGATTTGAGGAGGAATCTCTGCAGTTGGACCTTTCCTTGACAGAATAGTTGGCGCCCTCTGCCACTTCCTAAATCCGTGCATGTGTAACGCACTCATAAATTCGTGCATGTGTAACGTAGGGGGGAAACTGTTTGTTTGAAAACCCAATAGCTGGCATCAAAGTATCTAAATTCATGCATAACGCAGGGAAACCGTTTGTCAAAGTCTATGTAATCTCATGACACGAATACAGGCAATCTGGAAGCGTTTAATTATGGAAAACGTGTCTCATTCCCCGGTGGTACTATTGAAACCGTTTTTGTAACTCCTTATTCATCGAGGGCGCAAAGCCACGCATTGCCAGAGATGGGGGAAACGAGATAGAAATGATGTAGAGAAATATGTAGAGGGATCGAAACGGCTGCTATGTTTGAGAAGGGAGGAGAGATGGAGCATAGGGTAGAAGAATAGAAGAATAGAAATCTCCAGGCACTTGTACTGTTTTCATCTTTCAATAAAATAGTGAGAGTTCCAGTAATCCGATTTCTATTCTTGCCTTTTTAGCTGTGAGTTATTTATTTGCCAGTATGCGTTGATTTAGAGAACAGACTGTTGACAGAGAAGGCAGGGCCCCCTTCGATGGAAACAGAGATGATACATTGTATTTACAGTAGATTTCATCCATTACTTTTCAGTAAAGATTCGACCCCAATCTACATTGCCAGTCTTCTCATGGGTTTAATAGCATAGAAGTAGAATTTCATTTGATTGCAACAGAGGGTTTAGCACTTCAAGATTCTAGTTTAGACATTATCTTTTTCAGCCATTGATTTCATTTTTAGTTCAGATTGCTTAACATTCAGGAACTAGCCTGGATATCTCATGAGATAGAGAAGTTTCTTTTTATTACAGTAGAGGGTTTATCTTTTACATGCATATACAGAACAGTATCAGTTAGTACAGAGTAGTGAAAACGAGTGCAGAACAGAGTAGAGTACAGTAGCTTCTTTCAACAAGTTTCTTTTAACAGTTCGGGGATTAGTTTGGCATCCTTTAAACCCCCTCTCCAGCCCTGCATTTCCTATGCTGGTTCCTCTAAGTCTACCTTCTCGGGTTGACAATTAAATGTTGATTTACATGGTATATCTGTAGCTCGACACTCGGCTCAAACATCATAACAGCATAATATTTGAAGCAAGACAAGAACAAAATGTGTGTTCTGCTACAGGCCTCTCATTCTGTCACAATACTTATACAGTAGAACCTGACAACATACAGCTGAGCTCAATCTGGTTCTGAAAGGTAACAATACTCTAAGGTATGAATTCTTCTTTGAATTTATTTATATCATTAAATTTAAGGAAATTTTATTATGACTTATA
>ML778774.1:571736-652691 GCA_009831015.1 Picea engelmannii | reverse complement strand
TATCCTCATAGTGTGCTATCATTTCTTCCATGAAAATTGTCCAAGTGACGAGTGATTTGCGAGAACAAAGCCATCGATACCATACAAATTGATTAGGTTCTAAATATAAAGAAGAAATTCGTACCTTTTGTGTATGTGGCACACTATGGAGATCAAAAAATTGCTCCATCTGAAGTATCCATGTGATTGGGTCCTTGCCATCAAACTTCCTCATATCAAGCTTAGGAACGTGGTTGGTCTACAAACCAAAGTTGGAGTTTCTCCATTCTTGATTCACCTTCCTTGTGTCCTCATCATGAATTTCATGGGATGCATTTCACTTTCAGGTGTCTTCTCTGTTACAAAATTTGTCAATACTTCCATGATCTCCCCTTTTAAACCATCTATCTTAGTATCCAATTTAGCTTCCATTGAATCCATCTTAGTATCCAACTTAGCTTCTATTGAATCCATCAACTTAGCTTCCATTGAATCCATCTTCTTTTGTAGTTCATTTATGTCCCTACGCATTTCTTCACCTTCATCAAGAGTCCAATTAGGATTTTTTGGAGGCTTATTTGGTGTATAAGGTCCCTTTTTCGGTGGCATGTTGGCCAAGTATCACTTTTGAATCTTGATTTTGAGGCGGTTTTGCTAGACAATATTTATTTTGTTCTATCTCCCAAGTTTCGGCCCTTTTGGTTACGAAACTTTATTTTAGGTAGTTCTCTGATATTTCTTCTCTGCAATGCCATAGATCTGATCAAAATTGGATGTGCCAAGTGGAATTTATGGTAACTTCCTCACAACTTGTCGATTTTTGTCCTTTCCAGGAGATATCACTTGTATATCATGCCCCACACAAAATAATTGATATCCAATTCTAAAAATCACACCCAAAATTATACAGACTGTTCACGATCCAATGAAACCAGTCCCACTCAATTTGGATACTCTAGCAAGAAGTTATGATTGTTTTACTTGGAACACCTTCTTGAAACTAGTCAATAGGACTAGTCAGATACCCTATCTTACACAAGGTGTATCTACAAATTTAAGATGACCCAAAAGCTGAAAGTTTTACCACAGATACCTTACTAATTTCTGTAAATTTCCTCCATATTTCAGGGTCGGAAACGTTACAGAATTTATTTTATAGAAAAAATTCTGTAATGAGTCATTTCAGGATGATTCTAGAACCCTATCTTGTACAGGCTGTATCTCCGAAAGTATAAGGCCTCAAGAGATGAATTTGGAACCCAACGTACCTTTATATGTCTACTAAATATCCTCCAAGTCGTTCCTTCTGAAACATTGTAGAAAAAAAGTTATAGAGAAAATTCCATGGTGTCTCAGATGTAGCAGCGAAACCCCAAGACCTTGAGCTCTGATACCATGTGTTAAGAACCAAACATCAATATAGCATAGAAAAACCTCAGGAAAAGTACTCAATGCCTTGAAAAGAGAGAATTTCAGATAATAAGCCTCTTCGAGGGGGCAACCTCCTTTTACCCCACTTAAATGTTCAAGTACAAGATGATTCAAAATGTAAATGTCTCCTTGGTATATATAGGAGACTAGGAGGTATAATTACAAGTAATGGCCTAAAGCCGACATAAATAAAATAACATTACTAATCTAATATGACCCAATTAAGGGTTAATGAGCCAATATTAGGGCTTAAAAAAAACAACAAAGACGTGTGGTGTGCATGACCATCCTACATATGTATGCGGGTTGTATATAATTCATACCACGTATGTACATGTGTTGTATAGAGAACATGGTGCGTACACCTCTATAAATTTTCAAAAAAATAAAATTTTTGGATAGACATCCTGGGAAAGGGACACTAGTATACCTAGAAGGTGACCAGAGACCCAACGTGACTCATAACACTCAGAAAACTCAGAAAGAAACTGAAAAAAAAATATAACCAAGATCTCCCACTAAGACCCTAGAGAGACTCCCCAGTGGAGTCGCCAATTATGCTAGCGAGGAAAATCCCCCTATTATTATACTGGGTCGAGGTACAGGCAGAGCATCGACTTCCCTTAAAAGACACTTCTATTCCTAAGCTATCCCAAAACTATCTAAACTAAAATACAAGGGAGAGGAAGGAAGATCAGTAGGTGTACCTTAGGTCCTAACGTCTGGTGTAGAATTCCTTCACCTTTGTAGATTCCTAGATTGTGGGCCTCCTCCCAAAGCTGACCTACAAGAAAAATTAGGAAAACAATGCTACAAAATACAATCTCTACTTATTATATTCAGATATAAGTGTAAATGCATTAATCAATAAAAACATAAAGACACAATGTATTGGGACAGGAAATAACTCTTTTATTCAATATGAAGATAAAAAAGATTACAACCTTCTTATTGGAAAATGCTCAGTGAACCAGGTTCAGGCTCCTCTTATTATTGTTCCAAGTGCATCATTCCCATATTTTCCTCTCATGACTGAGTGATCTCTTTAGTGAAAGGGAAAGGTTTGTATAAGGAGAAAGGGTTGGAGGGGGAATGTTGAGGCCAAATCTCAGAAAGGGCTGCAAAACTTGGGCTAGAAGGGGAAGAGACTTTGGTAGAGTTTACTTGTTCTCTTGCTTGTTGTTTTAAATGGGACCCCAAGACCTATTTTTATATGAGAAAAAAGACGGTTATTCGGTTTGGGGACATGATACAATGGGTAAAATGGTTAGGAAACCCTCAATAGCCTATAAACTACGTTGAATTCCTTGTAATTTTATATTTTTTTCAATTTTTGGAGGTAAACATGGGCTGACTAGTATGCATCTCACGTATGTACATAGGATAACTAGTATGCATATAGAATGTGTATGCGGGATGTAGTTCAGTAGGGCACATACATGTTCAAAAAAATAGTTTTTTAAGAAGAAACCTCAACAGTAATTTGGAAAGTTATGTAAGTGGAAAGACCAATGCCATGTATGCATAGGTAGGGATTTTTTGGAATATAGCAAAAGGATCTTTGGTCATCTCCTTAAAATCTGACCGTTGGATATATAGATATCCGATGGTGGAGGATCATGTAATACCCTGGTTTTTAGTCCACATATAAAATAATGTATTTTGTTTATTTGATGAAAGGTCAGAGTGCCCAAACACTTAAAGAGGCCAACGTGCCTAGGAAGTATAATGATATGATCATTATTAATAATAAAATACATCAATGGGTGCAGAAAAGACAAGGAAAAGAGTTATAGGGGGATATGATTCCATGAGAGAGGGGGATTAAGGGGATAATTCATTTTATCATATTTTATTTACCCATAATCACTTAATTGAGAGAAGGGGTTACATGAGCTTCTCGGGGGAAGTCCATGTGGTTCTTGATTCCCTGGTAAATATATAAACCCATCTTGTGGGTTGTTTGAGGGTTCTTCTTCTTCTTTATTTTTCTTATTCTTCTTCTTCACTCACTCTGTTCATTCATTATTCATTTTTCACACTCTCCATTTATGTTCACTTTTTCACTCATTCATTTGTGTTGTTGGAATGGGACCATGGGGGAGAATTATTGAGGAGGAATCCATTTTTTGTTGGTTGTAGCAACGATTGACATGTTTCAACCATGAATTAATGCATGCATTCATGAGATGCCTTGGAAGGTACTAAATTTTATTCACAATTGTGAGTCCTGAGAGTCTCGGCATGGAGATTCTTGACTAGAGGAACTAGAGCCCTGGAAGGAGGTGGATAGCCTGAGGGATTGCATGGCAGAGAAGGGGGTCCATTTTCTTGGGTTGTGCAAGATGGAGAGAAGAGAGTTGGTGTACTTTGGATTGTTGTGTATTGAAAAACCTATGATAACTTGAGTGTTGATTGGTTTGGGAAGCTGAGGAACACCCTAGAGATTTCCTTGTGGACTCATAGGCCTTGCTCGAGGGTGACCTGTTGTTGAGACTTGGAACAATAATGTCTATGGTTGGGTGGAACTTCCTTGGTCTGCAACTAGTTGTTGAATCTGTCTCACTAAAGATAATTGTTTTCTGTCATGTGTTTCTCTGTTGTACATTTATTTCCGTTGTGTATTAATTATTGTCTCTAAAACTCATATCGTAACATGCATGCCTGTTGGTTATTGTTGTGCATGGCATGTTTATAATTTTTTTATAATATAGCATGAATCTTTATTATTGCATGTGTTTTTATCATGTTTATTCGATGTCTATTTAATAATTAAATGGTATAAGAATTTGAAATCAATTACGAACAAGGTTTTTGAGGTAGCATGCCTGGCTCAGGGGTGGATCGGTACATTATAGATTGGTATCAGAGATTTTGGTTGAAACACCAAAATAGTATGGGCCAGAACTATTGGACATGGTATTGTGATTAAGAAATAATATCTCTTTGAGATCCTAAAGATCGAGAAAAGGATCATCTTAAGGAAGTTATATTGGGATCTAATTCACGACAGATCAATTGTAGAAACACCTTCAAAACTATTAGGAAACTTTGTTACAGTCAGGATGTTGGAAAGTTAGTTGTCAATGATGTCAACCGTGGAAAAAATTATGTCGAAGACCACGTAGGAGGAAATAAAATATCATGAGAAAGAGCATTGCAGAAATATTGCAAAAGCCAGAGAAAAATGAAAACATATATCCTTTGTAAAGGATTGTGGAATCATTACTATTAGATCAGGACTCAGATAAGAAAGAGACATCAGATCAAATTGAGAAATTTCGGGTATAACCAAAGACATCATATTGAATTGATAGATCATCAGTAATTGATCGAGGCCAAGTAGGAGATAGAAAGTTTCAGGACTCCGATACTTCACCACTTCGACGATTATTGGAGACAAGGCAGAGACGTGAAATATTGAATCCGTGAAACCTCGAAATCTCACCAACCATTATATCAAGGGAAGAATTCAAGAGTGATGCAAGTCGTTAGATTAGGAGTGGAAGGATAGCGTAATTTTTGGGACTCCAGAAATTTGCCACTTCAACGATTACTGGAGACTAGGAAAAGTTGTGAAGTGTCGAAGCCACGAAGTGCAACTATGAAGTAAAAAAATCACGCATGTCGTCAGATCTGGAGTAGAGGAATGTGGACCATCCATTTGGTTGATGATGTGTCTTATGCCACATGGTAGGGGTTCCATATGGGGACACATATCACATGAATTTAGTGGATGTTGGACCCCAACATGTTCATTTAGGGGTGACATGTGGCACACATACCATGGGTCCATGTCACCATAGGTGACATCAGCATGCCATGTCATCTCCAGGATTATGGCCTCCGAGAATGTCTACCTTCTTCTACCAGCAAAAGTGTCGAAGGTCGAAGTAACGAAATCATGCAGACCATCGATCTAAGATTCCTCTGGGACTTTTCTCAACCGTTAGATCAAGCAGTGGAAGGATGGTGTAAGCACTTTAGTAGGTATAACTTCACGGGAGTTGAACAACTTGAAAGTTGTAATATCTCGAAGTATTAGAGTGTCAAAGTCCCAAAATAAATAAGAACCATCCATCTCAAAACGTGATTAATTCATAGTCGTTGGATTAAGCTAGTGGAAGGATAACATAAGTGAAGGTCTTAACCGATGGTAAGAGGTCATCGTCACTTTATGACCACTTCGGTGGGTATAGCTCTGGGGGAGTTAAACAATGTGAGAGTTGTAATATTCTAGAGTCTCAGAGTGTTGAAGCCCTGAAATAAATAAGGATCATTCATCTCAACACCTGATTAAGTCATGATCATTGATTTCGTTGAAGCCTCCATATGTGCTAGGATCATCTAGCCAACGAGAGATTAAATCTCAACCATATTTTGATCTACTAGTGGAAATAATATAAGTACTTCGGTGAAGTGTACTTCAGGAATTATTACCCTAGAAGAATGCAAGAATGTTGAAGTTCGTAGGACTTGGTTCCAACATCGGTCTCATGATAAGGTAAAGGGGTTGATCAAAGGCCCAAATAGTCTCTTGATAAAAAGGATGATCTGACTGTTGTGTTTTAATCAACCGTTGATATCAATGGTTCGTGCATCTCAACATGCTGCCATGTTTGCATGTTTTCCACCATGTGCGTTAATTCTGGGATGACACATCACCAAATCCACTGAGGGTCCGGATCTAAAGCCCGTAACCTCTAGAAAATTAACAATCAAGAAACTTTAATTTGCATTATGGATATCCTTCATTGGATCTTATCTTGATCATGATCAATGGTGCGAGTTTCATTTGATTCTCTTGCATCAGTGGAGGAATAAAAAGAAAAGTGCTAAAGGAACATCACTTAGAGTGGATAAGCCCATGGTTTCAAGCTCGTGGTCACAAGGAAAGACGATTGAAGGAAGCACATGTGCAGAATTTGAATTTTGTACCAGTTTAAAGGGCCCATGGAATAATTTGACAAGATTTACACAACCATTCCATTGTCGCTACAAGATTTGGTTTGCACAAAAAGGGTGAAAATGACATTTTTAGGAATCCATAACTTTCAGCTCGGAGATCGGATTAGGGCATGGGAATAGTTATTAGAAAGATGATTTAGAGGAGAATAACATTAAATTGTTATAATTTAGAGAATGATGATATATGTCTTCATTAATTGAGTAGAAAAATGACCTATAGAATTATTTGGAATTTTTTTATAATATGCATAATTCTAACAAAATGGTTGCTTGCACATTTTTCCGAATTAGGGAGTACAACCACATCAGTTCAAGATAAGAATACATATTCCAAAAACAGAGGAAGGATATGAATCCTTCAGTCGTGATAAAGAAGACAAAGGTTAAAATATCAGTGTTGGTAATGCAGACACAAAATCAAATGGGCATAGGAGCAGAGGGGAACAAGAAAACTTAATAGATATTGTGAGAATCCTGAAAATAGAAGTGCAGAGTTACAAAGAAGAAAATGAGAGGTTGATGAGAGAAAAAAACTATATAAATTCTCAAGTATTTCAAATCCTAAATGAGTTGCATATGCAAGTAAGGAGTGGATCAGACTTAAGGCAAGAGGGAGAAGAAATATATCATGAAAGAAGATGTAGCTATAGAAGAGATGTTGATTCAAGAAGTATCAAAAAAACTCATAAACATCACTCACCACCTTACTCAACAAGAAAATTTTATACATCTAAGGACATCATAAGCAGTCCATAAGTGTCTCACGTTAGACACCAAATAAGAAGGCCTGAATTGGACAGCTTGCAAGGAGATTTGAGGAAACTTAAGCCACCATCCTTTGACGGTGAAAGAGAAAGGGAAGATGATGTTGAAGCATGGATTATTGGACTAGGGAGGTATTTTCAATTACATAACTACTCCTAAAACCTAGAATCAATAATTTCTACATACAATTTACATGGGAAAGTTGTTATGTGGTGGGATCAGATGAATCAAGTTGAACACATTAATGAGAGCAAGATCACTTGGAAGCAGTTCAAGAAATATTTTCAGAAGGAGTACCATTTAGAGCACTTCTATGACAAGAATATGAAATATTATTTGAGCTAAGGTTGGGAAGCATGACCATGACAGAATATGAGAAGAGGTTCTTGGGATTGTTGAAGTATGTAGGATTTATCAGATATGGAAAATTGAAGATACAAAGGTTTTTAAGTGGCCTTCCATCCTTTTATAAGGAGAAGATTCAATATGATGATCCTAGGACATTTATTGATACCATCAAGAAGGATAAGTACCTATATGAGCAAGGCAAGGGCAGAGAATCCATGTAGAAATATTTGAAGGATAAGAAGAAGGAGAAATTTGATCAGAGGAGGAAGGGGTTCAAACCTCCTTTCAATAGAAACATCCCTAATAAAAAACAACAAGATCATTTTTCTAAGGATGAATCCAAGAAAGAGGATTCATTGGAGAAAAGAGGAAGACCACCAATCCAATGTTGGGGGTGCAAGGAAAATCACCTATACAAGGATTCCCTCACAAAGGAGATAAAGAAAAGACTATGCACAACATAGAAGAGGCTACAACAACAGAGGACATGGGAAAAATATATGCATCCTTACAAGATCGACAAGTTGAGTACCAATTGAATATGATCGAAGTGGAAGGCAATATCATTAATCATCTTGGTCCTATGTTAATTGATTAAGGAGCCAAGCATTGTTACATTGATCCTAAAATAGTGGATAGATTACATTTGGAGAAAAGTAAGCTAGGAAAGTCAAGTTTGGTTCAACTCGCCACTACAACCAAAAGAAGGATCAATGAGGTTGTCCAAAGTTATCCAATAAATATTAATGGGTTAAATGCAATTGCTCATATGAATATCATCCCATTAGGATCTTATGACATCCTAATTGGAATGGATTGGTTGGACCAACACCATGTTGTCCTACATTGTCATAATAAGACCTTTACATGTCTTAATGAAGAAGGAAAATAGAGAACTCTGAAAGGAATTCCAAGACCCATTTCTATAAGGGATATTTCAGCCTTACAATTAAAGAAATGTTTCAGGAAAGGATTTCAATTGTATGCAACTTGTGTGGAAGGTTCATAAAAGACAAAAGGGCCAAGCCTTGAATATTTTCCAGTATTACAATAGTTTGAATATGTATTCCAAGAAATACCAGGATATCCACCAAAGAGGAAGATAGATTTCTCTATTGATTTAGTACGACAAGCTTCCCCGGTATCAAAAACACCTTACATAATGACTACACGTGAATTGAAATAATTACAAATTCAGTTGGAAGAGTTGTTCAATAAAGGGTACATATGTCGAAGTGTTTCACCTTGGGGAGAACCAATACTCTTTGTCAAAAAAAAGGATGGAACATTTAGGCTTTGTATAGACTTTAGACAGTTGAATAAATCCAATGTGAGGAACAAATACCCTCTACCCAGAATGGATGACCTCTTTGATCAGCTAAGGGAAACAAATATATTTTCAAATATAGACTTGAAATATGGATACCATCTAGTAAGAATCAAGGAAGAAGACATAAATAAGACAGACTTCAGAACCAGGTATGGACATTATGAGTTTGTAGTGGTGCCATTTGGAATGACCAATGCACAAACTTTCTTTATGTTCTTAATGAATATCATAGTCATAAATTGTCTGGATAATTTTTTCATTGTGTTCTTGGATGGCATACATATTTATTCTAAATTTGAGGAAGAGCATGAAAAGCACTTGAGTTTGGTGTTACAAGTGTGAAGGGAACATCAACTTTATGCCAAGCTTAGTAATTTTTCTTTTTACCAAGAAACAATCCATTATTTGGGTCATATTATCTTAAAACAAGGTATAACAATAGATCCAAAAAATATTTAAGCCATTAGGGGATGGCCAACACCCGAGAATGTTCCTGAAATCAAATATTTTATGGGATTAGCTAAATAATATAGGAGGTTTATAGAGGGGTTCTCTAAGATTGTTCATCCCATAACTTATTTACAAAAGAAGGGAATCAAATTTGAATGGACAACTGAGTGTGAAGAGAACTTTAATTTGTTGAAAGAATTGCTTACTAATGCACCTATTTTAAATATTATTGACCCAAATGAGAACTTTTTGGTATGTACAGATGCATGCAAGGAAGGACATGGTGGAGTCCTCACTCAAAATGGACATGTCATTAGTTATGAGTCCAAAAATCTCAAAGAACATGAGAAGAATTATGCCACACATGATTTGTATCTTGCTACCATAGTTCATGCATTGAATTTGAGGAGGCATTATATCATGGGAAAAATATTTGAATTAAGGACAAACCATAGTGACTGAAATACCTTTTTTAACAACCAAATTTGAATGCTAGGAAAACAAGATGGCTGGAATTTTTAAGTGAGTATGACTTTGACATCAAGCATATCAAGGGAAAAGAAAATAAATTTGTTGATGCACTCAACAGACGAGTACATCTCATGCATGCTACAAATGTTAATATGCATCAGTCAGATTTAAAGAGAAGAATTTTAGATGTTGTTGTTATAGATCAACATTACTTACAAGTAAAATAAAGTTTACAACAAGAAAATATACAACATAAAATTAAAGAGTATGAGATTAAGGAATATGGATTACTTATGAATAATAATAGAATTTATGTTCCTAATTCCGGAGAACTTAGGAATTTGGTATTAAAAGAAATGCATGATGTTCCATATGTTGGACATCTCGGTTACCAGAAAACAATTGTAACAGTAAGAAGACAATTCTTTTGGCAATGAATGAAGAAGGATGTGGTTGATTACATTTCCAAATGTATGGAATTTCGAAGAGTGAAAGCTGAGAATCAACACCGAGTAGGTTTGCTTCAACCATTTACAATTCCAGAGAAGAAATGGGAAGTGGTAACCATCGGTTTTATAACTAAATTGCCCAGGACAGAAAGACAACATGATTCCATAATGGTATTTGTGGATAAATTGAAAAAGGTTGCTCATTTTATTTTTGTGAAAATGACTCATACAACAACCAATATTGCAAAAATTTACATGAATGAAATTTCTAGGTTGCATGGGATACTTAAGGAAATTGTTTTAGACAGAGTTACAAAGTTTACTTCAAATTTCTAGAGGTGATTATTTAAAGGATTTGGTACAAATCTGAATTTTAGCACAACATACCATCCATAGTCATATGGGCAGACAGAGTGTCAACCAAGTGATTGAAGACATGTTGAGAATGTATGTGATGGATAAACCATCTAAGTGGGAAGACTACTTGCATTTGGTTGAGTTTGCCTATAATAATGGGTATCAAGCTTCATTGAAGATGAGCCTATTTGAGGCTTTGTATGGTAGAAAACGCAATACTCAAGTGAGTTGGGACAACCCAGAAGACATAGTAGTATGTGGGCCAGAATTGCTCAAGGACATGGAAGACCATATGGTTAGAATTAAGCATAATTTAAAGGTAGCTCAATATAGACAGAAAAGTTATGAAAATAAGAATAGGACATGTAGAGAATTTGAAGTGGGGGAGCATGTTATTTTAAAAGTGAATTCCAATAAGAACTCATTGAAGTTGGGTACCTATACAAAAATAAAAGCCATATTCTGTGGCCCATTGAGATCTTGGACAAAATAGGGTTAGTTGCATACATGCTTGCATTACCTCCTCCATGAATGTGCATAATGTATTTCATGCCTCTTTGCTGAAAAATTATATACATGATCCTAACCATGTTATTGATTTGAACTTGATTTGGGTAGAACTAGAGAGAGACTTTCAGGTCCAACTAGTGCACATATTGGACAAAAAATTCAAAATGATCTGGAATCGAGTTATAAGGATAGTAAAATTTTGGTGGACCTGTTATAGTCCTGAAGATGCTACTTGGGAGCATGAAGATTCCATGCGGGCAGAGTATCCGTGACTTCTTGAATAAATTTTGAAATTTTGATTTCTATTTTTCATATTCACTGAGGATAGTGTCAAAATATGGAGGAGGGGAATGTAATACCCCGGTTGTAACATACCTAGCCACAAAATTTGGGTACACGCCAACTAAACAATTCTTCTATAATGCTCTGATACCAAATTGTGATGTCCCGAGCCACCCAGGACAAGAAATTCCACTTGAAAAGTTTCATGCTTTGATGTACATATATATCTAATGAAATTTAAATAGACATAAACATTATGCTCATACAAATATTCATGCGGAAATGACAATAAACATGCACATGCAATATATACAGGAAATTCTAATAACATTATAACACATGCATAGTATACACAACATACAATTAACACATAAGTGGTACTTATATTTTTATGAGAAGACCACTGTTGCATGCAAACCTTCCATGAACCTCTCAGCCTTAGACTATGTTGCTCCAAGATATGAGCAGTGGGTCACCCCCGAGCTAGGACTAAACTCCACCTAGGTAAAAGGAAATCCTAGGCTAGGTTGAGACTATGGAAAGTTGCACAATGCAACATGAAGGATTCCCTCCAAGGAGCCTACTTACGCCCACCCCTCATAGATTCTCATTCCCCACATGCTTGTCACACCCTAAGAATATACATATTCATTGTTCCACATTCCATCAGCTGCTCCACTTCCCTTCCAGGGCTTCAACAACAGGCTATATCAGGAATTCTTAGAGCTTTGTAATTGTTGGTGGACTTCCACTAGGAGAAATCACTTCCCCAACAACCTTTCTCACCTAGAGAGAGTTTTTGACATTCTTGAAGACCTACTTCTTCAACCCACGGGGATGAGAACCTGCTTCTTCTGTTAAGATCTTAAATCAACCATGTAACCACAGTAGAAAAATTGGGTGAGACAAAGGACGACTCAGAAAAATACATAGGTTCACTATGGAAAAGGGTTCAACAATGGAAAAATTGGTTGATTGTGCACCTACTCAGTGCGTGAGTGAATGGGTGCAAAGGATGGCCAGAATCCAGAGTGAACTCATGAGGAAAGTTGGAAATAATGATCATAATGGTGAGCGCAAACTTGTGAGGAGAGATGGCAAGAATAATCAGAATGTTGAGCGGGAATTCATGAGGAGAGATGGAAAGAATGACTGGCAAACCCCCACAACAATGGAATTTCCCACATAACTCTGCATGAGTCCTGACTGACACTTGGATCTCCAGGATCTTGTTCCTCTCCACTTGGAGTTCATTCCTCTCCCTAAAAGAACTTAGGATAACAGGTTTTATACCCAAAATTTAGTTATTTAGGAAATATATTATAATATCCCATTGGGTTATTCCCTCAAGCTTAGCCCCTTTTTCCCAGCCTCTTAGCCCCCTTCCCTTTCCCTTCCTAGTGGAGCTTAGTCCCCCATAACTCCTTATTTATGGTCGTTCTACACGCAATGATGTATTTTTATTAATGGTCTGCATAATTACATATATAAAAGTCGGGCTCCTTGGCCTTAGCATCTAGGCTCTCTAGCCTAATAAACACATAAGCCTTCCAACTTATAAACACTTGTCTCACCGGCGTATAAACATCATTAAAAATCATTACAATTTAGTAGGGGCTTCGCATTGGGGTATTACAATCCCCTCCCCTTATTTTTGTACTATCCTCAGTGGAACTCATTTACATAACATCAGAAAGATTTTAAAAATCTTAAAAACGATGTGGGTATTTTTCCCGCATAACATCTTCATGCTCCCAAGTTACGTCCTCAGGACCATACCAACTCCATTGGGCCTTTACAATACCGATGGCTCAATTCCAGAGCTATTTTATTTTTCGTTTCAGAATGCGTACCGGATGCACTTGAAAAGTACTTTCTTGCTCCACCGAAATCACATACCAATCAATAACATGATTAAAATAAGGTTTATATTTCTTAAGAAATGATACATGGAATACATTATGTATAGACATAGATGTAGGTAATGCAATCATGTAAGATATCGGTCCAATCCTCTGTAGGATTTCAAATGGCCCACAATATCTGGCTACCAACTTGGAACAATTTCCTAACTTCAGGGAACTTTTTTTGAACTTCACTTTCAAGAAAACATGATCACCTACTTTAAATTCCGTGTGAGTTATGTTTTTGTCAGCATAGATTTTATACCTGTCTTTGGAAACCTTTAAATTATGTTTAATCTTCAACATTTTCTCTTCCATTTCCCTAAGAAATTGTGGCCCAACCACTTCTCTTTCATCTCCTTTGTCCGGGCTTACTGGTGTGTTGCACTTTATGCCATAAAGTGCCTCAAATGGGATCATCTTCAGTGATGCTTGGTACCCACTGTTGTAGGAAAATTCCACCAAGTGTAGATAATATTTCCATTTAGATGGTTTGTCCATCACACACATCCTTAACATATCCTCTATCACTTGGTTCACTCTCTATGTTTTCCCATCAGACTCGGGATGATAAGTTGTGTTGAAGTTCAAATTTGTTCTGAACCCTTTGAATAACCCCTTCAAGAACTTTGAGGCAAACTTTGGGTCTCTGTCACACACAATTGTCTTGGGTATGCCATACAAGTGTGATACTTCCCTCATATAAATACCAACAACATTAGTTTCTTTGTGAGTAACCTTTGTAGGAATGAAATGGGTAGCTTTAGTAAGCTTGTCCACCACCACCATGATAGCATGATGCTTCTTTCTTGTTCTGGGCAATTGGGTGATGAAATCCATTGTCACCACTTCCCACTTCCACTTAGGAATGGACAATGGTTGCAACAAACCAGCTGGATGTCTATGCTCAACCTTGAAATTTTGACACTCCAAGCATTTAGCAATGTACTCAACAATATATTTTCATGCCTGGCCAATAATATTGGCTCTTGACTGCTGAAATTATTTTCTAATATCCTGGGTTTCAAGCATAAGGTACATTATGCATCTCTTTTAAAATCATACTCCTCAATCTAGGAAAATTGGGTACATAAATTCTATTCATGTACAAGATAATTCAATCAATTCCCACTTCATAATCTTCATCTTTCTGCTGCATTTTACCTTGCTATAATTTTGTTACCAATTCCATGTACTGCAAATTAGCTTTTGCAGCCTCATAAATTCTTCCTTTAAGGTCAGTATGATACATGCTAATAGTTGTAGCATGTAGTTCATGCACTCTTTGATGGTTTAGACTGCTTCTTTTTACTGTCTGAGTTATTGACCTAGGGTTCATGTCTTTCGGGTTTCCAAAAAAGCCTCTAAAACTATCGGCCCTCCTAGTAAACTAGAAGGCAACACAGTATACAGAGTGTACTGCACAGTCTCACCCGAGATAGCTTTAAATGGGTGACTGTAAGATTGAGGTGTTTATAGCCTAGGATTGAGTATGATATAGGGGGTGGTTAATATGATCTATCTACTATGAATTATGACATCAATATACTAGTAATCACGGGGTTGAATCTATCCTTCATGATTTAGTTCCTCGAACAACACAATTGTATTCCATAACAATGCATTAACTCATTCATTAAGCGTAACAATTAACTGCTGAAAGCAAATAAAGACATACATGCATTCATCACATTACACAGATATTACCATGGTTCACCCCCTCCTGGGTTACATCCACGAAGATTTGTCTCTTGGCTCTTTTATTATGGTAGTTATGCATCTCCGACATCTCGCGCTTACAATTCCCTCTAATGGGTAAGATCTGTATGAGGCAAACTAAATTGCACTAGGATCCACAGCATGTGATCTAATCCTCATATATTCCTCCTCTCCTCTGTTCTTAGCTAAAAAACTTACAAAATTGGTTTGTAACCCTATTACATAATGTATCAACTCGTACATAGATATGCTAGAACATTACAAAACTGAACCAATACAAAATCAAATCAATCTCTCTATGATACCTGCGTATCTCTATTTTTATATATCGGACTCTTCATCCATTTACGATGTATTACCAAAACCCTAACCCTATCAATGTTAGGTCTTCCTCCCATGCACACATGTTGTTCTTCCTCCAGCTATTTTTTTCCTTGTGCACGCTTTCTTGCATGCGCGCATGTTGTGTTACCTTCCAGTTGTTACTCCCGTTTATGCACGCTTTCTTTCCCATGATCATCCTTCTTCCTACTTTGGCCTAGTGCCAATAGGCCCCCGACACTGACATGTGACGCGTCCTGAGTCACCTAATCCTTATGAGCTTCTTCAATCTCTTTGGTGATTGTTTGAAAATTTTCCTTGAGCTCTGATGCTTTTTTTAGTGCCTACAGGGTATTTTCCTTGATGGTTTCTACTACATGAACTGCCACTTCATCGCTCAGCAATCCTGCACATTCTGTCTGGGTCTGTGTTATCTATGTTTTAGTTCCTTCTTCCTGTGCGAGTATTTATGCTACCCATTCCTATAGTGGCTCTATTTGAGCCTCACGCTCCTTTTTCTATGTCTGCGCAGTGATACATTTTTCCTGCATTTTATTTATCTCCCGCGTCCCTTTGACTCATTCTGGGATTGGTATGGTATTCTGCCTCTGTTTGAGTTTTTGGATCGTTGCATTGATCCTTTCCTCTTCCTTGTCCCAATGTTGGACCTATGGATCCTCTTCCAACCTTGTCCAAAGTTATGCTCCTTTATCAAGCAATTCAGCTGTTGTACTAACCTGTTGTTCCATCTCCTATAGTTGTGTTGTTGCTTCCTTCTTCCTTTTCTCTTTCATTTCTGGTGGAGTGGTTGGTGTGATTTGTTCACGGAGATTCTTGATCTCCTTATGATATTGATCAATTGCATGCACAATCTGGTCAATCTTTCCTACTACCTGTAGTTCATTCCCTTGCGCAATGCTTGGGAGTTTCTCAAAAAATCCTCCCACTCTTCATTCAATCTCATTCCTGCATTATTTTTCCTCATGGGTTTTGAGCTTGGCCTACTCACAGACTTTTTCCAGTGCCTGGTGCTTCTTTGTTGCTTGTTGTAGCTCAAATAATTTTTTATGTGCACGAGACTGTACCTTGTGGTCGACACTAACCTGTAATTTGTGTAGTGCCATTGATGGAATCCGTGTCAAGAATAGTTGGATGTGGTCCAAATCCTTCAGGGGTGTCTGCTCCATGATTTCATCCATGAGCAACATGATAGGTTTGATGTAAATTGTTGTGTTTGTGTGTGGCATGGAGTAGACTGGGTCTCGTTCTTCTAACTCAACTCTTTCTTTGGCCTGGATTTTCAGTGGCTCTATGCCTTGGTTGTTGCTTGTTGTTTGTGCTTCCCCAAATTTCTTGAGGAACTGTGCCATTTCTGCCAACTCCTTTTTCAGTTTATCTCTGTGATGTGATGCATTATCAAAATATTTTTCTAAGCAATCCTGGACCATTATGGTGATCATTTTTTTGTCATCCTCCATGATCGTGTAGTCTGGAGATGCTCATTGCACACGCCCCCTTCCTGTGCAGTTGGTCTCTTATTTCCCCCTGTTTCCTATGTGATGGGGTTAGGAGTTGTCTCTTGTGCTCCCTTGTCTTGTTTCGGTTGTCCATTAGTTGGTTGTGTAGTCTCTTTCCTCCCCTTCTGGGCCCCTAACTGCTTGGACCCTTCATCTTCTTGAGTCGGCTTGCCTAGGCCCATTCATGGTTTCTTGGGCACCTGGATTTCCGGAGGCTGTGTTTCCACCTATTATGCCTCTCCTTCTGTTGTTGTTTCTGGTAGTTCACGAGTAATGGTTGGGATCCTCCATTCATCAGGCCATTCACTGATGACCATGCCAATATCACCCTTTGTGATGCAGTAGTGCATTCAGAGCCACTCTTTATCTGGGTCCTTCCTTGGTTGTATCCACATTGTCTGTCTTGTGGCCCATAAATTGGCGATGTCCGCATATCGCGCGATATCCTTTGGTGTTATTCTCCATGATCGGTCGATAGCTTCTTGTATATCTCATAGGTATGCTTCGAATATGACCCCGTTCTCCCTTTTATGCCTAGCCTGTGGTCCAGATCTCAGTAATAGGTATCTCGCTCCCATTGGTTATGGTCTGGTGCAAAAGATCACATACCCTAGTTCTCGCCATCCCGTGAAGGATATTAGGGTAATCAACCACGAGTAATGAAACTATGTGCGTAGGTCCTACGCATCCTTGCAATCTTCTTGAAACAATTTCAATAGATATGGTGCCCAACTCATAAACATGTCTTCTGCTCACTGAGCTACAACTACAATGACTCTTGCTGGTACTTCCTCTTTGCGACATTTTCTGAGAAATTTGCAAGATAAGATCTTTGCACCTAGTTGTGTAGCTACATTTTTTATTCGTTTGATTATAATTCCCCTCATCCCTCTAGCGGTGCCATATTTATTATTCATTTCTTATGCCAATGCTTTCTCCTTGGATTTGTCGTCTAGAATCAATGTGGGATCCATACCCCGAGTTGGTAACCCTATGATTTGCGCGATAATTTCAACGGTTATGGGGACAGGTTTGTCCAACCATATGTCCCCTCCATGTGTGACTGCTAACAATTGCTTGACGCATGCCATCATGTATTGGCCTCTACCAAAATGTGGTAGCTTCAACAAACCTAAGATTCCTGTTATGTCTAGCCCAGCTTCCCACTGGTGTGGCTGGCTAATCATTTCTCCAAGTTGGTTTACGATTATTGTTTGCATGAAGACCCTATGTGAAAGTTCTAGGAACTTGGTTTCATCTAATATGTCATGGTGAGATTCCTGACATGACCTAATAGCTCCGGTTCTACCTATACTCCAAATGGTATGCATGGTAGAATACTTTCTGCTGTAGGTTTTTTGAAGGGTGATCTTGGTATCTGAATTTTGTCTTCCTGTTGCGGTGGCTGGTTCAAAGTTCAAACAACTTCTGGTTGTTCCCCCATCATCCATTATGGCCAAGTTGAGGCATTGGAAATGATCTTCTCTGCTGGTTGACCTAAGATGGTTGTTTGCGGCTCGGCTCAGCTGGTTGCGCTAGTGCTTCCAGATTTTGAGTCTTTTCGTTAACTTCCAGGGTTGCTTTGGTGCTTTTTGGCTACACTTCCTATTGGGTTTCCCCTTCCTCATTATGAGGTGCCTGCATCACTACTGGCATATCCAATTTCATGGCCTCTACTTGTGGCTGCTGAATTTCTTCCAGTATTGGTGTAGAGTTCACTGGTATCCTCTCGGGGGATGGGATTTTGTCGATGTCGACAATCTTCGCTTGTTGTTGTTGGTTCTATTCCAGCATGCCTCGTGACCTAGTTTGTACCCTGGTTGGTTTGGTTGTCTGACTTTCTTCGGAAGGCTTCGGTGGTTCCATAGTGATGATTGTTGAACGTTTTCTAAGTTCGAATAATTTATAAGAGTTATGTGGTCTCGCTCTGGTCATTCTGACTGCTATTATTCTCACTCTGCTCTCCTTCCGCAAATATACCAGTTGCTCCTGTGCTTTTGTGTTGTATGGGCTAGTCAAAAAACTTGTCGGGGACGCTTCCTCCATTATGTGTTTAATGCATCATAACTATGGGTTCAATGCATCTGTAGTGGTTTTGTACTTTCCATTACATTTTCTTTGACGTCTTATGTTGGCATGTTTAATGTGATGTGCCATCGGTCCTTGTCGTCCTTTAATTCTTCTTAGTGCTGTCATATCATACTGCTTTTGCAGAATTTATGTTTCCCACTTGTTTTTCCTCTGTATGTAACCATTGTTCGTGCCTTTTCTAAATTTGTATTTCGAATGTCATGTGGCCTTTCTTCTCTCTAGTGAGCTGTGCATTTTTTGTTTTTTTTTAACTGCGCGGTGGGTGGTCGACTGTCCTTGTACAACTTCAGTCAGCTCTCATTGGTCATTCCTCTGAGGTATGTGCCTCTTGAATCTCTTAACTGTACATCTCCTCCATCTATGACTGATTTTACCTCATAAGATCCTAGCCAATGCATCCTGAGCTTCCTTGGGTGCTGAAACAACTTGTTGTCATAGGGCAGTACTAGATCTCCTTCCTTAAACATTTTCTTCTTGATGTGTTGGTCGTGCCAAGCTTTGTCTTTGGATTTATGAAATTGTTGATATAATCCTGTCAGAATTCGGTCTTCCTCCATTGACAATAACTGATTCAATCTTTCTTGTACCACACCTCATTCTGTCATCTGTGTGATAGTTGCTATGTGTAAGCTGGGTACTAAAAATTCTAATGGCACTACTGCTTCTTGTTCATAGACTAGCTTGAATGGTGTGTGCCTTGTCAACTTTTTTCATGTGATCCTATATGCCCATAGTACTGTTGGTACTTTAAGGTCCTAGTTGTCTTTATTGATGTTACATATCTTTGTTAGTGTGTTCTCCAGAATTTTGTTGAAGGCTTCTACTGTGCCATTTGCCTATGGGTGATACAGTGTTCTCTTCTAGTGATGAACTTCGAACTCTTCCGTTAGTGCACAGATTGTGATTTTTATGAAGTGTGTGCCTTGGTCACTCATCAAAACTCTTGGGCACCAAAATCTAGTGATTACTTGTTCAAACAAGAAGTGTGTTGTTGTCTTTGCACTACAATCTTTTACCGGTGCAGCTTCCACCCATCTTGTTAGGTATTCCTTCACTGTAATAATGTATCTTTCCCCTTTTGTTTTAGCTGGTGGGTTAATCGGTCCCACAAAGTCGATTTCCAATTTATCAAAGGCCTATAATGTTACTTGTGCTCGTAGTGGCATCTTGTCCCTTCTGTTGGGTTTGCCTACCCTTTGAAGAACGTCACATCCGTGACAATACTCTTTTGAGTACCTATGAATCATTGGCCACCATACTCCTGCACGTATTACCTTCTGCGCAATATCTTTTATTACATAATCCCCTCCTGTGATTCCCTTGTGGGCTTTTGGTAACACTCTTGGTCGTTCATGCATTAATACATACCTTCACAAGATTCTTTTTGCACCCATTTTGTATAGGCATCCTGCTATCAATTGATAGTCGACTACATGAACTACCGGGTTCTTCTTTTGTGCATTGGTATATTATTGTGGCACAGTACCTATGCTTAAGTACTAGATAATCTCTGTGAAGTAGTCATCAACAATCTATACCGAGAATAACTGTGCATCTAGAAAGGTGTCTTCTAAATTCATAGGTTCTTCTTCATTTGTGACTCTGGATAGGTGGTCAGGTCCTACATTAAGTTTCCCTGGTTTAACTATTACTTCAAAATAAAATTCTTGAAATAACAGTAACCATTGACAAATTCTCCCCCCCAACACTGGCTTGTTGACTAGGTATTTCAAGGCTGAGTGATCTGTAAACATCCTAAAGTGTTTTCCCAGTAGGTAATGTCTGAACTTCTGTAGTGTGTATACCATAGTTAGGCCTTCTCTTTCTGTCGTGTTATAGTTATGTTCCGAGTCAGATATCATTTCATTCTTCTTACAAATGTTATCGAATGATGCAAGTCTCCTACTCTTGGTTGTGCTAAGATATATCCCAGTACTATCATTGATGCATCTACATGCACATGGAATGTCTTTTCCCAGTATGGAAATACTAATATCGGTGTGGTAACCATCTTTTCCTTCAAGGTATCCAGACCATGTTGACACTCGTCGTTCCATTGATACTTTGTATCCTTCCATAACAATTTTTCCATTGGGGTTGTGATATGTGCCTATCCTTTGATGAACTTCTTGTAGTATCCTATGTGCCCTAAGGTTGCTCTTAGCTGTCGGAATATTTTTGGTGCTGGTAAGTTAACAATGACGACGATATTGGTCGGATCTAGTAACAAGCCTTGTTTGCATACTATATGGCCCAATAGTATCCCAAATGGTGTTCCAAATATACATTTCTTGATGTTCAATGATATATGGCATTGTATACATCTTTATAGAATTAGTCGTTGTTACCCATGATTTGGGTCGTCATGATGAGGTATTGATTATGGTGTACTCAGGCTCTTCATTAGAACTTTCTCCAGAGAAAATTTACCTTCATCTCTTTTCAGAAATCACATTTTTGAGGAAGGTTCATAGGCTACCAATACATTTTCCTGCGAGAATGCATGATTCTCACAGGCTGCCTTGAGCCAGGGTGCGAGAAGTTCACACTGTGTCTAACTGTTAGGGTGCAAACTCTTTCTAAAGAAGGGAAAAAGATGAAATCTCGAACCTTCTAGAAGGGAATCTTCTAGAAGGATGAGATGGCATTCGAATGGTTATCTAAGTACTGGCTTTCCTGATATTTTGGGATCATTCCTATCCAAGTAAATAATTCATTCTCTCTTATATATTGAGGGGATTCTCATGGAAAAGGTTAGAACCAAACAAGGTTAAGAAGACATTGGAGAATTAGTGAAAGATTGTGTGAAGGACTGATGCTACAGCAGCTAAGAACTCCAGCAAGGTTATCAAAAGTGGTTGATCTTCTTCATGCAAGTGAGCAAGTGTGTGTGTCAGAGCCAAGGGCCATCGAAAGGAGGTTTGCAACATCAAGGCTCAGGTTGTAATCTTTGTTTTCCATCAATATAATACAGTAATATGTCCCTTTCCCATAAAGCTAATGTCACTTTATTGTATAATTCCTTGTTCATATACATAGATTAATTGTTGAATATATTGAGTTGTTTTTGCTTCAATTGGTTTGAGTTGTCCTGGTCTTGACGGCACAAGAGCATTGGATCGAAGCTGGAACAACAAAGACCAAAGGAAGTGATCATAAGGTATGTTCATGATTCTTGCCTCCTAGTTCATTCAATAGTCAAAATCTAGGGAAAGAGTATTATTCTGTCTTGCTTTGTTCTAGATCCAGGTGGATCTAGGGAGATCGGTTTGTGTCCGCACTTACATATTTATCCAATAACAAAATTGGCGACTCCGCTGGGGAACATCCCTTTTTCTTTGTGGCCTTTTTTCGTTTTTCTGTGGCCATTTGCTCTAGTTTCATTTTTCTCCTGTCCTGTCAGTCTCTGAGTCTTCAGGATATTCTGATAGACCTTCTGAGTCCAGAAGTCATTTTGAATTTTACTTCATTTTTCAAATTTTTGGATATGTCCAGGAATTCTCGCACTGCACTTCATTGCAGCCTGCGAGAATTGAGAGGGTTCGCACCCTGCACATAGGGTTCAGTGCGAGGTTCTCGCACCTTGCTAAAAGGTCACCTGCGAGAATCATAGATTCTTGCACTGTGTAATAATGCTTACCTGTGAACACATTTTTTCAAACTTTTTCAAATTAAGTTTTGGTCTTTCTAACTGCCCAGATCAGTTGAATTACCTCTTATGAGTCTTTTGGACCATTGATTGACATATTTCTTGCTTTAGTTTGCATTCTTGAAAAGTTTTAGGGTTTCAAGGATTTTTCTGGCATTTGTGGCTTGACTTTCGTTTCTCAACTCTGCTTGGCAAAACCATTCTTTCTGACTTCAGATTCTGAGTGTGTTTGATTAGTTGAGAACCAGTGATTGGTTGGAAGTTAAGTTTGCTTGTTTTTTCTCATTAGCTTATTGGTTTGAAAGAACATTTTCATTTGCATTGAGAAGACTAATTGGTTTGCTCTTTATTTTTGCTTTCATTGAAAGAGTTGATTGGGTTGCTATTATTTGATTCTTTATGATTTGATTTTCTTCTCTCTCATTGGTATAGTGAGAGTTCTTTTTGGAAAGTGAACAACAAGTTTTTCTTTCAAAAATTTGTTTTTTAGAAAACATTGAAAAATCAAAGTTTAGAGATTGTTGAATTATTTGAAAAAGATGCATTTTCATTTGATGAATGATTGTTTGCATTGACATTTGAAAAGGAAATTGTGCATTGTAGTTCAGGGTTGATTTGGAAAACTTTCTCTCTCTCCCATACATAGGATTCATTGAACGAAAAGTGTTATATTTCATTCTCATCCTTGCATTATTGGGTCAGAGTCATACAACATGAGTTTCACTTCCGTTACCTTTAAGTAAACAACAGCTCTTAAAAACATTGCGTAATCTTAAAATTTATCTAGTAACTCTTTTCTAGGGATCTTTTACACCAACATTTAGCTAGGCTAGTGCTTTGGAGTAGGAAGAGAGACACACTCTCCAAAAGCTCAAAACACACAATAGCATCTTGAGTTAGGGAGTGTTAAATTCCATTTGCAACATATTGTCCTGGGAAGCCCTTCTAACACAAGGGTCAAGCACTAGGTCACATTGGTGTTGGCAGTGTTACTCACCCTGCTTTGTTGACATCAATGTAGAGATTGCACGTATTACGGGGATCACTTGGAGGTATACCCACAATGATGAGTGGAAGCCTTTTGAGTTGATTTCGGGCTAGATATCCTGCCCTTGCATGTGGATTGGACTGATGATTGTTCCCCCAGGCTGTACTGTTGTTTGTGGTGACCTTAGTGGCCTATCTCTCTAGGTTCTTACCCAAGGTGACTGTGGAGGGGAAAGTCTTCACGGTACCTGGAATTGACGTTGATCAAACTCACTCGGGCTCCTTGGAGGGTATACCCCTGATTATGTGTGGGAGCTTGCACTAGGGTGTAAGTCCGTTAAGCAGGTCGTCAACGTAACTTTTCCATCCTAGCCTAGCCCCTTATCATCTCGTTGTTGCGACATTGGATTTCATCACCAACTAGTGGCTTCGATATTAGAAGGTCTTGTTTGCTTGGTGATTTCTTATTAGATTTTGTTTACTAGTGTGTGTTGTTTGTTTCTCAAAGTTGGCCATAGGAATTTCTTTTCGGAGCTTGTCATTTGTTTACAATAGCTCCCCCACGTCGCTCACGTAGAATGCAGGGTTTATCTCCAGAGCATCTGGACGAGTCACAACCCTTGCCTACAACTACACCTAAGGATTCTCCTCAGCACGGTGAAGCCACAGTTGTTACCACACCTCAAGAGGAATCAACTGAACCTCTAGAACCTTTTCGAATTTCTAATACTAGAGAGGACTATCGAATTCTCCGTGGTGAACGACCTTTTGTGCGATTAAATTCTTCTAGAGACGAAGTTGTTACCTCTTCTAGATCACCCATTGGGCCCTTTCCCGGTATAGAAATCCAAGATCCTTTTTGGTCAGCAGACGTCTGTAGGCCCCTCTTCAGTCCTGAGTCGCCTGTCATCTCCGAAATCAACCCTCCGGTGTTTTCTGAGATAGAGACTATACCGGTGAATACCACTTCTCACTTTACTCTACCTGCCGAGATGGCCCATATCGCAATTACTACGAGTGTCCCAACTGGGTTCACTACAGCTGGTCTTCCTCCTATAAATACCCAACGAACGAACCATGTTACTCTGACACTACCACCCAGATATCATGCGTTGAATGCTTTGTTGAATGCTTCGAATCCAACACCTCCGCAAACTGCTTCTGGTACTCCTGGTGGTCATTCTTTTCATGGGCACCCTATTCCCAGTTTTATTCCGACACTCCCTCAATTTCCTTCTGGCAATCCTAATCCTAGTGGCACTATACCGACCGTTGCACCAAACTTGCAGATTCCTGTTGGTGGACAAGGTGGTACGATTCCTTTTCCTTTTACCAGACACAGTACAATTAATACACAACCTACGATTGGTACACAACTTCCGGTTGGAACTTTACCTACGATAGGGGGATCAACCTCGCCTTTTGGATAAAATATACCTCCTGCTTTGGCCTAGTATTGGAATCAGATGTTACAAAATCTTCCTCCAATGACTGGGCGCAACAACCTGTCCCTACCATAGGCCAACCATATCCAGGTATACCTAACCCTATTTGGGGTCAGGGTCAAAATGCTCAATCTCAGGTCCCTACTCAAACTCAAGGTTACAATCCTTGGGGCTACTATCCTATCCAACCACCACCGAATCAGCCAGGGTCTTCTCTCTATGGGCAGACTTCTTACGGCCCTACTGGTTTGCCGACAGGGCTTCCACCCCAAAGCCATCAATACCCACAAGTGAACCGACAATTACCTTTTCTTGCTACCTTGGATTTGCCAGATTTGTCTAGGATTCTAAATGATCCTATTCGTCACTCTCCCCAATGGCCTGCTATTCCAACCAAGCTTCCATCGGATATCCCGAAGTTTGACGACAAAGTGGGAGAGGACCCGAACAATCACGTTATGACATTTCATCTATGGTGTTCATCCAACTCATTGATGGATGATTCTATTCGTCTATGTCTTTTTCAATGAACCCTTACAGGTTCCGCTGCGAAGTGGTATATTGAATTGCCACGAGGTTTCTTCTTTGATTTTAACACCTTAGATATGGCTTTCCTTACACATTACCAGTTACCGATCTGTTATGATAACGGGACTGAGATTTTGACTTCCTTCAAACAGACTAAAGGCACTCATATATCGGATCATATCCATGAGTGGCGAAGGAAACAACGTCTCATTAAACTTGAACTCCCTGATCAGTTACTGGTAGAATGGTTTACAAAATACTTTGTGAACGAAATTGGTAAAGACATTGCCATGGGTGGTGTTGTCATGGAGGAGCAGGCTATCAGTCGTGCTCAATATATTGATCTCGTTTATTCGCAAACGGGAACACTTTACGATTTGCTACCTGAATTACCTCATCCTGGTACTTCCAACACTTCAACTGCTCCAGCTGCCTCGCATGCAGCTGATGGTGTGATTGGTACTACCCATGCCCACTCACATTCTGTTTCAAGTACAACCCCTAAATCTATTTCTTCTAATGTTCCAAATGCTCTGTCTCCTGCCACTCCCACCGGTAAAACTTTTGAGGTGAATGTCGTTCAATCTACTCCGACCGGTAAAAATAAATCAAAGAAATGGAGAGGCAAGAATAAGGAGGGAAAAAATAATAATCAAACATAGCAGCCTAAAAATACCCGTGTTGAAGATCGGGATAAACGCAAACCACGATACCCTTGCCTTATCTATGGTGATGATCACTACATGAAGGATTGTCCACGACGTACCGAGGTTACTAAGTTCCTTCAAGGAACGTCGAAACCATCTATGCCGACAGTCCTGTCCCAACCCTTCCCGTCCCAAGAACAGGCTCAGTTGGTCATCCATGACCAACCATCTACTTCTACCACATCTTATGTTTTGATGTGTACTGGTGATTCCAATCCCAGCAACGTTGCACTCACGACTAGAGCCAAAGATTATACTATGTCTAAGGAGAAGGTTGACGATTTACCTCCTACTTTGGTACAACCCTCTCCACCGATTCCACCTACAAACGGTCCTCTTCATCTCGAACGACCGAATATTGATATAGTTATACGACCACCCCCCAAAGGTGTCATTAAGAAATCGAATTTCAATCCTCATGCTCGTGCATCCCAGAACTACAACATTGTGGAAGATCTGGCCCAGGCACCTTCAGCGATGTCATCCCTTGAAGTCCTTCAGTCTTGTCCTGCACAACGGAAGTCTCTGTTGAAATCTATAGGTGGAATTGACCCAACAGATACGAATTTAATAGTCTTTGACTTGGAAGATCATATTCCAAGGTTACCCCCTCAGCTTGCATTCCAGATACAATTTGTTGTCTCCGACAAGAACATTTGTCGAACTGTTATCGATGAGGGTGCCTCTACATGTGTAATGTCTTTTGCTTGTTGGAAAGCCATTGGCTCTCCTCCCTTAAATGAATCACAAAATACTCTGAAAGCCTTTAATGGCTCTGGTTTTAAGCCTTACAGTGTTCTTCCATCGTTGCCTGTCACTCTAGAAGGTAAGACAGTCCAAGTTGAAGTGGAAGTTTTCGATGCTCCCCTTGATTATAATCTTATGCTTGGTCGTAGCTAGATAGATTCCATGCACGTTGTTGTGTCAACACTTTTCCGTGTAGTATGTTTTCCTCATCAAGGAAAAGTTGTTACAATTGTTACAGGCGATGTGCCGTTTATAGATAAAACCCCACCGGGTTACGAGAATGTCGGTGTAGGCCTTTTAAAAGACTCTTCATTAATGGGTACTTTCCCCATTCCACCACCGCACGATGTTCCACGCCCGTCAGTTGCTTCTATTAACATGATCTCCACTGTACCTCATGAACTTCCTGTGTCTTCTGACCCTTGGATAGTCCCTGATCCTGGAGATCACACTCGTTTCAGCGATGTTATGTCATTAAGCCCGGTTGAGTCTGCTTATCACGCCATTCAATCGACAACACCTTCTACATCCTCTCTTGATGAGTTGTCTCCCGATCCTTTCCATGTTATCTTTCCCACTGACGAGATGATCATGTCTGTCATGGGAGGCACCCCTTGGAATGATGGGCATCATCATTCCAAGTTGTTTCTGGAACAACATCCTCGTGAGCACTATCGACGGCTTCCGACTCAGTCGACCTTTGTTGTCATTCTTGTGGTCTCCATTGATCCCTTTATAGAAGGGGGCATCACTTTCCTGACCTGTCACCCTCACTCAGTCGGGGGGCATGGTTACGTTATTGTAGTCGTTGATCCCTTTACACAATGGGCCAAGGTGATGCCGACAGTTGACAACACTGGTATCCCTTTGAGTGAACCCAGGAATGGGTTGTACTTGAAGAAGTACTATGCATAAATCATTTGTGCACAAGTACTTGTATTTTATGTATCATACTTTGTGTGTGTTACTTTAGTTTGCTTTTGATGTTATCTGGTCTCTGCCCTTATGTGACGTTGTGTTTGATTGCCATATGTCGGAGACTTCGCTACCCTATATTGGCTTTGTCGATGGTGCTAGCCGTAGTACTCAGAACCTAGCTTCCGTTGCATGGGCAATCTATGCCCCAACAAATGAACTTATATCTTTACGAGGTGTTTGTCTTGGCCATGCAACCAACAACATTGCAGAGTATAGTGTTGTTATTGAATTATTGGTTGATGCTATCTCGCTCGGAATTCGTCATTTGGTTGTGCGACTTGACTCGCAGCTTGTAGTACTACAGCTAAGTAATATCTACTGTATTCGAAGTCCTACTTTGTTACGGGTGTATTTGCAAATTCGCCTCTTGGAACGTTATTTTGATCACATTGAATATCAGCATATTCCTAGATGTCTTAATACATTAACAGATGCATTAGCTAATTATGTATTGGACAGACATTTGAACCATTTATAAATCAAACACATTTAAATTCACACAATATAAAGTAAACCGGTAGAAGCCATCTGTATATATAACGATCAAATGAGTTTGTTTTTTAGAAAAAGTTTGTCCGAAGACCAAAATATCAAAATTTGAAGCTTATAGCTTCTACAAAGTAACGTCATGGATGACGTTCATGGTAACACACGACTTCCCTAGCAACCCTACGGAGCAGTTGACCCATAGCTGCTGATACCCCTACAATGTGACGCTGATTGCGTCGTGGAATCTCTTCCAAAGTCATGTCTGGAATGTCTGTTGTTAGGCCCTCTAAATTTTTTTCCACCACCTGATAATCTTCGGCATACTGTGGTACTGCTGGTGCTACTTCTCCTCGTCGCTGGATAAGAGAGGTGCCAGGAGGTCTATACGGTCCAACATCTATGTTATCAACAAACATTTTGTGTTAGTCTTTGGATAAATACATAAAACAAAAACATTTAAATATGATAAAAATTCAAAAACATTTAAAAAGAGAAAATGTGTGTACTTCTTACCGAGGTCTCCCCACTAAGCGTCCTCAGGCAGTGCTAGATCCAGATCTCCTCGGAAATCCAAGCTAGCATAGGCGTAGTCATCGACCATCAACATCTGGTTTTGAAGCCAGTCAAAGAAAATGTCGTCATACTTGACGATTGGTCCTGCCACATGCCGGGCCATGAGCCGACACCATATCAACATCCTTGGATCCATAGGACCCGGGAAGTTCCACTCAACCTGTAGTCTAAACATGGGGACCCTCTCGAAGAAGAAGGACACTAACAAAGATCCATAACCAAATTGTTTCAATTCACCCCGCCTGCATTTGGTTAATTTCCTTTCGATACTGCGAAGCACAACATCCGCCCAGTTGAATACTCGGGGCTCAGTACACTCGATGGCATACTGGAGGTAGCTCTGTAATGCCATATGAGGAGCAGAACTCCCCGCCATCCGAGCTATAGTAAAGAGGATAGTGTGGAGGGTCAAGTCTTGTACCCCCCAGATAGCCACTTTTCCCTTTTTCCTCTCAGCCTCAGGTACATAGTATTGATTGCAGTATTCACTCATTTTTAACCCGCCACCTCTGCTACCGGTGAGACTGACATAATACCCGCGCCTGGATAATCTGGTCAAGAAGTATATGTCCTCAATGTCAATGGACAATGCGTGATCTCCTACATTGAAAGCCTGTTGATCTGGGTCCCACATACAGACTAGATACTCCAGTGGTCTGACTTGGGCCCTCATGCCCGGGATGCGAAAGTATTTTAAGAGCCCACAATCTCTCAATGCAGCTATGGTGGGAGGATGATTCTCGGCATTTGCATTATCCTCCTCATGTTCTCGTTCTCGCCACTCAAGCACCATGTTTGTGGCTATTTATCTTCACAAGGAACATAAAAAGGGGATTAATGATTTTATTCATGATATAGATCTTTTTCACGGTAACACACGACTGCCCTAGAAACCCTACGGAGCAGTCGACCCATATTTGTTGATACCCCTACAGTGTGACGTTGATCGCGTCGTGGAATCTCTTACAGAGTCATGTCTGGAATGTCTGATGTCAGGCCCTCTAAATTCTGTTCCACCACCTGATAATCTTTGGCATACTGTGGTACTGCTGGTGCTACTTCTCCTCGTCACTGGATAGGAGAGGTGCCAGGAGGTCTATATGGTCCAACATCTGTGTTATCAACAAACATTTTTTGTTAGTCTTCGGATAAATACATAAAAAAAAAAACATTTAAATATGATAAAAATTCAAAAACATTTAAAAAGAGAAAATGCGTGTACTTCTTACCGAGGTCTCCCCACTGAGCATCCTCAGGCAGTGCTAGATCCAGATCTCCTCGGAAATCCAAGCCGGCATAGGCATAGTCATCGACCATCAACATCTGGTTTTGAAGCCAGTCAAAGAAAATGTCATCATACTTGACGATTGGTCCTGCCACATGCCAGGCCATGAGTCGACACCATCTCAACATCCTTGGATCCCTAGGACCCGGGAAGTTCCACTCAACCTGTAGTATAAACACGGGGACCTTCTCAAGGAAGAAGGACACTAACAAAGATCCATAACCAAATTGTTTCAATTCACCCCGCCTGCATTTGGTTAATTGCCTTTTGATACTAAGAAGCACAGCATCCGCCCAGTTGAATACTCGGGGCTCAGTACACTTGATGGCATACTGGAAGTAGCTCTGTAATGCCATATGAGGAGAAGAACTCCCCGCCATCTGAGCTATCGTAAAGAGGATAGTGTGGAGGGTCAAGTCTTGTACCCCCCAGATAGCCACTTTTCCCTTTTTCCTCTCAGCCTCAGGTACACAGTATTGATTGCAGTATTCACTCATTTTTAGCCTGCCACCTCTGCTACCGGTCAGACTGACATAATACCCGTGCCTAGATAATTCGGTCAAGAAGTATATGTCCTCAATGTCAATGGACAATGTGTGAGCTCCTACATTGAAAACCTGTTGATCTGGGTCCCACATATGGACTAGATACTCCAGTAGTCTGACTTGGGCCCTCATGCCCGGGATGCGAAAGTATTTTAAGAGCCCACAATCTCTCAATGCAGCTATGGTGGAAGGATGATTCTCAGCATTTGCATTATCCTCCTCATGTTCTCGTTCTCGCCACTCAAGCACCATGTTTGTGGCTATTTATATGCAAAAGGAACATAAAAAGGGGATTAATGATTTTATTCATGATATAGATCTTTTTCATTGGCTAAATATTTTAAAATTTTTTGTATTCTGCGCTGCTCGCAGGTGCCTCATTTACACAATGCGAACACCTCGCAGGTGGCTCAAGGTTCACCTACGAGAACGCATCATTCTCGTAGGTCCCGTATGGGCTGCCTTCGAGAATGCCTATGCGCATGTAGGTTTCAAAAAGCCACTTAAAAATGAAAAACTAACCAATGAAATCAAAAATTTAAACCAAGAAAATGTCAAGAATGAAGAGCTTACTGTAATGCTGCAGACGGCTCGTCAAATGATCTCTTGTAGCTCCCAGAAATCAACGCCGAATTCAGAGGGTAAAAAGGGGGTTTTGGAACTCAATAGTGAAAATGTGAAATGATATGGTAAAAATGTGTATTTACTCATTTAATCTACTTTTTACTATGTCATTTTTGGGTTTTTATGCTTATCTATTGTTTAAACCTAATTACTAATATCAAGATGAGTGTAATGACTTGTAGGTGTGTTGACATTGATGATTACATACAAGGGTATGGATATATTTTTCTCCGTTATGGTGTGATTTTGATTTTTTTTTATGGTTTTTTCATAAAACCTCGAGCGTCTTTTTGTCCGTTCTTGCACTCGTGAAAAACATAAGAACGTGATCAAGCATAGTTTTATCACTTTTTCTGGCTCACCAAGGTTATACGAAAAAGGAACCCCCCTGGAGTTCTCTTTAAGATCTTTTTAGACTCTCTAAACATGAAAAGATCACCGAGCGACCTTGCTATTTTCACGCTCGATAAAGTATTTGAAGTACGCGTCTAGTGAGCGATAATTTCTCTCTTTTTCGGTCTCATCCAGACTATTTTACGAAAAAGGAACTGAGAGAGTTCTCTTTTAAGTGTTTTTCCAAACTCTATAATCTTGAAAAACCTTCGAGTTTACTATCTCTGGACTCGTTAAACAAACATTGACAGACCCGTGATGGGACCAAACCACTCCTTCTTAGGGTTCGTTAAACATACTCCGAGGGACTCGTCCGAAGGATGAGCTTATATCAACAAGCATATGTGATCCTCTTCAAGCTTGCGTAAAAATAAAGAGGTACTTGCCAGAAATGGTGGGAGAAAATTTGGGAAAGGGATATGTTTTCATCTTTGTATTGATTAGCAGTAAGTGTCGCTCTTGAACATGACACCCCCTATTCATCATTTGAAGCCGGTTTGGAAAATCCATTTGTCTCTCTTTCGATTGATTACAAGGTTATTCCATGTGTCGTTTTTGAGTCAATGCCGCCAAATCATTGGTCGTGTCATTCATATGTTCAAGAGAAGTCCATTTGGAACCTATATTGAGTTGGCCATCTGCAGTTATCCATTCTCTTCGTGTCGGCCTTCCCTGTGTCCAGTCCAATTTGCAAATTGCTCTGTTTCACCTACAAACTTTGTTACTCATTTCATGTCATTGATGGGGGATACATCAAGGCCCTCCTGTGACGAGTCTTGTTCTGTCGACTTCAACTCATTATCCAGAATCAAGACTTAGAAATTATTTACTACCTTGGAGCTTGCATGCCTCAATGGCAAGTTTCCTCACTTTCGATAGTGGGTTTACATTATTGACCCCTGATCGAAATATTCCTTCGGATGTTCGACATCAACTCATTTATTCACACTCGATGGATTGTACTATGGTACCTTGGGAGTCATTGACATCAATGGTTATTTCCCTCACACTTGTTAACGGTTACATCAATGACCGGTAATCAAGTGGTTTCTACCATGTTCGACTTCAACACATGTAATCACATGGTTAGATTCGTACTTTGGGGGATGATATTGAAGACCCTGGATATCATTTTTGTGATCCAAGTTGCAATGGAGTATGTATAATTTGCGACACATAGATCCACTGTATATGTTTCGTGGCTATGTCGTCTTGATTTGAAATTTCTCACATAGACCCACAGTGTATTCCGGTGGCTATGCTATATTTTGCTGGCATGGATCCACAGTGTATGATTGGTGGCCATGACCCATGTCTACAATGGCATCAGTCTGTGATATGAGTATGGGAATGCCTACCTCAGAATTGATATATATGATACTTTGTAGATGCTTGATTGTTCGTAGGTTTCCTATTAGATGTGCTCCTGGTTCTCGACACACACATGCAGCTTACAAAGTCTATCGACTGTCACTGGTTCGAATCTCAGACTTTGGGGGGCATTCTGTTACCCATGATTTTGGTCGTCATGATGAGGTATTGATTATGGTGTACTCAGGCTCTTCATTAGAACTTTCTCCAGAGAAAAGTTACCTTCATCTCTTTTCAGAAATCACATTTTTGAGGAAGGTTCGCGGGCTACCAATACATTTGCCTGTGAGAATGCATGATTCTCGCAGGCTTCCTTGAGCCAGGGTGCGAGAAGTTTGCACTGTGTCTAACTGTTAGGGTACAAACTCTTTCTAAAGAAGGGAAAAAGATGAAATCTCGAACCTTCTAGAAGGGAATCTTCTAGAAGGATGAGATGGCATTCGAATGGTTATCTAAGTACTGGCTTTCCTGATATTTTGGGATCATTCCTATCCAAGTAACTAATTCATTATCTCTTATATATTGAGGGGATTCTCATGGAAAAGGTTAGAAGCAAACAAGGTTAAGAAGAAATTGGAGAATTAGTGAAAGATTGTGTGAAGGACTGATGCTACAGCAACTAAGAACTCCAGTAAGGTTATCAAAAGTGGTTGATCTTCTTCATGCAAGTGAGCAAGTGTGTGTGTCAGAGCCAAGGGCCATCGAAAGGAGGTTTGCAACATCAAGTCCCAGGTTGTAATATTTGTTTTCCATCAATATAATACAGTAATATGTCCCTTTCCCATAAAGCTAATGTCACTTTATTGTATAATTCCTTGATCATATACATAGATTAATTGTTGAATATATTGAGTTGTTTTTACTTCAATTTGTTTGAGCTATCCTGGTCTTGACAGCACAAGAGCATTGGAGAGAAGCTGGAACAACAAAGACCAAAGGAAGCGATCATAAGGTATTTTCATGATTCTTTCCTCCTAGTTCATTCAATATTCGAAATATAGGGAAAGAGTATTATTTTGTCTTGCTTTGTTCTAGATCCAGGTGGATCTAGGGAGATCGGTTTGTGTCCGCACTTACGGATTTATCCAATAACAGTCATAGCACTTCCACATGGTTTTTCAGGAGACTGTAAACTGTCCAATCATCTAGGTATACTTTAAGGAATTGATGGATGAATTCTTTAAATGTTGCGATGACTACTCTGGAGAATATTGCGAGTGCATTCGTCTGTCCAAACGACATGACTGTGTACTAATAAGATCTCCATTCTATTGCAAACGTGGTCTTGTGTCTGTCTTCCTGTACTATCTTAATCTAATGGTAGCCTGAGAATCCATCAATGAATGAGTAAGCTTCATGTCCCCCACATTCGCTAACACTTCATCTGTGAACAGTGTAGAGAATGGGTCATGTAGGCATGCATCGTTCAACTTCCTCAAGTCGACGCATATCCTAATACCGCTTCCTTGTTTCTTGTCCTACACTACCATCAGGCTTATCCATTCTGATTCCTCAACTGGTTCGATGATGTCAGCTTCAAGCATCCGATCGATCTTGTCTTTAAATTTATGTTTATATATGGGTTTTATTCTATAGGGTCATTGTCTTATAGGTATCGCTTCAGGTCTGAGTGGTATCTTCATCTCTCCCAGTTCTTCTGCTATACCCTTCATCTCTATAAATGTTGTGGGAAAAAGGTTGCTATATTCACGCAACAATTCTATGATGCTTTCTACTATTTGCTCGTCCCAGTAGTCTCCAATGTTGGCCATTTTGGGTTGCTCAGCTGCCCCAATGTTAACTTTCTTTACCTTAATTGACGTGGTAATGACTTCTGATTCTATGGGTGGTCCTTCTACATCTCTTTCACCTTCTACTTCTTTGATATGAACATCATGTGGGTCATCTTCATCTAGTTCTTTCTCCTGTACATGATAACATGAAAATAACTCCTTGACTGTCTGTTTATTCCGTTGTTGCTCTTATGTGATAAATTATGTTTCCATTTCTTCAATGAATATTACTCCTTTGATTCGTTTGAGAGTTGCATCTATGTTGGGGCTCTCATGCTCGAATGAGAAAGTGATTGTGAAGTTCTATTGCAATGTCCTCCATGTTGTAGTTCCTTTCCGCAATTCTTTGTCTGTGTACTAGTTCGTTGGTATGTCTTCTAAAGTATGTATGAAGTGATGAGGCCATTCCTCTGGTGGTGTCATTTTCCACAATGTTTTTCACTTCGCCAAGTGTTCCACTGGTACCTCTTGTCCTTGGTATTTATGTTGTTTGTTGTATTCCTATTCTTCACCGAACCATATGCGCAGTAGTCATTTACACTGATATCAGTCTATATTGGTCTCATTATGTGCACCCCACCATCTTGTGGGTGTGGCCTTGAGTCCTAAATCAAGTGCTAAAAATCATTGGTTTTATAATACCTCGTCTTTGTATTGTGTCAACAACGTTTCCAGATCATTTAGTCTGTGGAAACTATGTGGTTCTCTTATTTTTGTGCCTAGCCATCTTACTACGTAGTCTATTCTTGCACATCTTCACGTGGATACTTCATGTAGTCTCTGCTGCCATTTTTCTAACCCAGTGTCTGATTCTATTGTGCATGAAGTAATGCTCCTCCAACTGAGAACCCCATCTATAGTTGGGTTTACGTAATCCTCATCGCGCATAGTTGTTCTGTACAACCGACCGATTTCCTCTAAGTCCAGGCAAGTGGTTTCTATGAACCTCTCCCCTTCTGATGGATCTAGTGGTGATATGACCTTATATTCTCCGGATTCAAATGTCATTTTCATGGTTTTCAAATTGATTATGGTCTAGTTGTCAAATGCCCAATCTAGACCAAGCAGTGTCGGGTAAGGTGTTGTGTCGTCGACTATTTCGATGACTTCAAAGTCTTCTTTAGTGCGCACTCCATCAAGATCTACTGTCACTCCTTTCAATCTGCCTATTGGTAGGACTCTATGTTGGTTTTCTAGTTTTGATTGGACATTTGAGTATCCCAGTGTTGGCTCTCCCATGCATTGCCATGTCTTCTTGGGTAGCACATTCACTTCAGATCCTAAGTCTAGTATAATGTCTCCCATGTTGAAATCTCCAATGTTAGCATTTAGTCTAAATTCCCTACTTGTTCTTCTTCTGGTGTGTAGGTGATTGACGATTTTTGGTTCTAGTTTTTCGCCCGTCTCGCTGCTACATTTCTCTAATATATTTTGCAATATTTTCACAGATGAAGGATCACTTAATAATTTCACGCATGATTGCAAAAATCCTTTGATTGTACTTACGTGTCCCTTATGCTACATTCCGTTGGTATGATCCAATGATGGCGACAACTCATATTATGGGGCTTCCTTGAATGGTTGTGCAGTTGAAGTCAGCATTGTGTCCTTTTGAAATTCTTCTCTGGATTCCTTAAAAGTCTCCTTTTCTTTTGGTGCATCAAACTTCTTTCTTGGTTCGGTGTTCTTCTTGACCCATTGGTTCTATGTTGGTTCTTGTCGAATTGCGTCATTTCCTGTTTTCATTCCTCCATGAGTGAATATATTGATGTTTCATACATCATCCCTAGATTCAGATGAAATCCACTGGACATTCTGATTGTTCTGGTTCCTCTTTTCCTAAATCTTTACTAATAATGTCAGACATTCCTCTATATCATGGTCCAATCCACGAAAATACATACAAGTTGCTGGTGGAAGTTGACATTCTTGTGCATAATGTTCTAGTTGCTGACAATTATGGCATGTGATGGGCCCTCTACCAAATATGAAACCTCCTTTGGCGTGTCCTCCTCCTCAGTATACTACTTGGTCACCTCTCAGCGTGTTATATTGTGGTGCCTAATATATTGCACGGTATTGTACTGGGGCTATGCCGGGTTGTATTGTGGCTGCACTTTGTTGTATGGTTAATACATGGTATTTTACTGCGACTGCATAGTATTGTATGGAGTTGGGGCTTGATTGAATTGTGGCGCTGCTTGTCCAATCATCATTTTGGCTTGTACCTTGTATGCATCTGATGTTATTTCCCACATCAGCTCCATAGTTCTGCAGTTTTTTTCATCGTGGCCTACTGACTTACAAAAGGTGCAATACAAATTCTTTAGAATTGTCTGGTATTTCTGCATCATCGTGTAGTGATAAGGGTCGTGACTCGGTTTGTTTCATATTTCACAACATAATCCTCCCCATGGTAGCAGATTTGGCATACCAGTTGCCATATACTATGTGAATGTTGAGAATTCGTTCTTGTGGTGTCCTTCTGTCATGCATACAGTGCACCAAACGACTTCTCGTTTATCCTTATTCTTATTCTAGTTCAGCTAAAATGTTAGATCCTTCAAATCCTCCTTTAATTCCTCGATAGATGGGTCTATCTGTTGGTACTGGTTCTCTTCCAATTGTAAGGCTTCCTACAAATCCTCTTCCTACGTATGAAATTCCTGTTGTCGTAAGGGATATTTTAAGTGTGGGAGTAGTGAGTTGACAAACAAGTGTCGATGTTGCATCTTGGTCATAAGGTAATTTAGTTTTCCCTTTAGTTAGTTGAATCTCTGGTCGATCTCCCATACAAACTCTCCTAGTTTTTGTCTTATCTCAATCATCTCGTTCATGTACTAATCCCCTGAGGTCGGCTTCTAGAACTCATTAATCAATATATTCTTAATGTCTTCCAGTGTTCTCGTCGTCTCAGGGGCACTGTTTGTGTCTAGACTCATGTACCAGTCTAGTGCGTGGTCTCTTAGCGTAATCACTAGCTGCGCAAGTTTGGTATCTTCATCAGTGATTTGTTTTTCCTCCTAGATCTTTTCACAAATGAACAGATGCTTCTTCGATTCTTCTGTTTCTTCTCCTCAAAATTATAGTAATCTGATAGTGGGGTCGTGTCCTTCCATTCTGAATACTGAGCTACATCCTCCTCCACGTGGTGTAGATACTTGACTATTGTTGCATGAAACGGCTCCTCCAGTTGTTTCTCCTGGTGTATATGTACTTCTTTCTATTGAACGTCATCCAGAATTTGGTTTTCTAAACGATGGTGTTCTCTTTGGTGTATTAGTCGCACATGGATTTGTGGGTTCCACACTGACATTAATATGGATAGGATGGTTTTCTTCTCCTCTCATTCTTTGGCCTCTCATCTTCCGCTCATATGTTGCATAAAGGATTTCCTCAATATGCTCCATATCCCGAAGATCCTCTACCTCTTCCTCATCGCTCTCCAAGGCTTCCCTCACAGCTATGACTCTCTTCTTGGTATTCACCTTATATTGGTAGGATACTCCGCTACGCGTCATTCCTAATGACGCCAAGATCCACTTGAGTTGGTCGTCATCAATCATGATCGGGTCCAAGGTTTTTTCCTCCTTCTTTCCTTTCTCCTCACCTCCTTCCATTTATCCTCTCTTTGTGAGTGTTTCCCCCCTTCCCCCATGCAATCAGAGAATTTTAGATATTTGATTCCATTGTCATTACACCTTTGTTATATAACAATATCTTAATATAAGTATATAGGGATTGGATGTACCTTCCATGATTTCCACGTAGAAATTCTTGCTCTGCTGCGATGTATGACTTCGTTGTGTCAACTACAAATTCGGTGATGAATCCTGCCACAATACTGTCAAGCCAAAAGTCTATTGCGTGGGTGAATTTGTTGTTCACCTGTTATAACTTCTTGATCTGTACCTAGGTCCAATCTAGCTGTCGGATATGGTTTGTTGTGTGGTTATCATTCAAACTTAGTATCCACTCATGTAGTAGATGCAGAAAATCACAAAAAAAGACTTCGTGTAAATCAGTAAACATGTATTTATCCAGATATTTGTGAGGTGTAATTCTAGGGTTTCTATTGTCTTTCTGGGAAAACTCTCTCTTTGGTTCTCAACCAACCTTCGATTTATGATTTCATGGGGTTCCAAGGTGTCTACATTCCCTTCTAATGGCTCATAGGTCTTCTTGTTTCACTCGTTCTTTTCTCGTTCAATCTATTTCATCTACTCAGTCCTCTCTTGTTCCTTTTCACATGGCAACATAACCATTTGTTTGTTTAGAATGATTCCTTTTATTGTCTAAGTTATTGACCCAGGGTTCATGCCTTTCAGGTTTCCAACAAAGCCTCTAAAACTATAGGCCCTCCTAGTAAACCAAAAGGAAACACAGTACACAGAGTGTATTGCGCAGTCTCACCCGAGATAGATTTAAATGGGTGGTTGTAAGAATTAGGTGTTTACAACTTATGATTGAGTATGATATAGGGGATGGTTAATATGAGCTATCTACTATGAATTATGATGACAATCTACTAGTACTCACGGTGTTTCATCTATCCTTCATGATTTAGTTCCCCGAACAACACAATCGTATTCCATAACAATGCATTAACTCATTCATTAAGCATAACAATTAACTACTAAAAGAAAATAAATACATACATGCATTCATCACATTACATAGATATTACCGTGGTTCACCCCCTCCTAGGCTATGTCCACAAATATTTGGCTCTTGGCTCTTTTATTATGGTAGTTCTACATCTCCAGCGTCACGCACTTACAATTCCCTATGATGGGTAAGATTTGTATGAGGCGAACTAGATCGCACCAGGCTCCATAGCCTGCAATCTAATCCTCATATCTTCTTCCTCTCCTTTTTTTTTAGCAAAACAACTTACATAATTGGTCCATAACCCTATTACATAACGTATCAACTCGTACATAGCTATGCTAGAACATTAGAAAAATGAACCAATACAAAAGCAAATCAATCTCTCTATGATACCTGTGTATCTCTATTTGTATATATCGGGCTCTTCAACCATTTACAATGTATTACCAAAACCCTAACCCTACCGACATTATGTCTTCCTCCCATGCACGTGTGTTGTTCTTCCTCCTGCTGTCATTTTCCTTGTGCATGCTTTCTTTCATGTGTGCATGTTGTGTTACCTTCCAGTTGTTACTTCTGTTTCTCCATGCTTTCTTTCCCACAATCATCCTTCTTCCTACTTCATCCTGGTGCTAACACTCTCATGTTGAGTGCATCAGCCACTTTGTTCTCCTTTCCTTTGATGTGTTTAATATCAAAGTCATACTCACATAGGAATTCCAACCATATGCTATGCCTAGCATTCAAATTTGGTTGATCAAACAAATATTGTATACCATTATGGTCTATCCTGAGTTCAAACCTCTTTCCCATGAGGTTGTTCCTCCACTTATTCAAGGAATTCACTATGGCTTCCAACTCCAAATCGTGAGTGGCATAGAGCCTTTCATGCTCTTTCAATTTTTTGGGCTTGAAACATATAACAAATCCATTTTGACTAAGGACTCCACCAATTCCTTCTTTACACGCATCTGTGCAAACCAAAAAATCTTCATTTGGATCAACAATCCTCAAAATTGGAGCATTGGTTAACAATTTATTCAATTTTTGGAAGCTCTTTTCACACTCTATTGTCCATTGAAACTTCACCCCCTTCCTTTGCAAAGAAGTGATTGGGTGAGAAATTCTTGAAAACCCTGCGATGAATCTTATGTAGTATACAGCTAGACCCATGAAGGATCTGACTTTTGTCACATTCTTAGGTGTTTTTCACCTTTTAATGGCCTCAATATTTTCATGGTCCACATATATCCCTTCTTCGGATATGATATGCCCCAAATAGTGAATTATGTTTTGATAAAATGAGCACTTGATCAATTTGGCATACAACTGGTGCTCTCTTAGCACTTGTAACACCATCCTCAAATGATTCTCATGTTCTTCTTCTGACTTGGAATACATAAGTATTTCATCTAAAAAGACAATGAAAAAATTGTCTAAGTATTCCTAGAAAACACCATTCGTCAAGCACATGAAAACAGTCGATGCATTTGATAACCCAAATGGCACCACTGTGAATTCGTAGTAACCATACCTTGTCCCGAAGGTGGTCTTATTGATGTCTTCATATATGATCTTTACTTGATGATATCCTAACCTAAGGTCAATCTTTGAGAATATATTTTCATCCTTTAACTGATCAAAGAGATCATTGATCCTTGGCAAAGGATACTTATTATTTATATTTACTTTATTCAATTGTCTGAAATTGATGCACAATCTCAATGTCCCATCTTTATTCTTCAAAAACAAGACCGGGGCACCCCAAGGTGACACTCTTGCACATATATAACCCTTCTTCAGAAGCTCTTCAAGTTTCATTTGTGACTCCTTCAGCTATGGTGTACTCATTTTGTAGGGATTCTTTGATACTGGAGCTACTCCAGGCATCAAATTTATAGAGAAATCAATATCTCTCTTTGGGGATAGTCCTGGTATCTCCTTGAACCCATCCTCAAAATATTTCAGGACTGAGTTATCCTCCATATTTAACACCTTATCCTTAGGTGCTTCCTTCATATGAGTTGCAAATAATTGGCATCCCTTCATAAAACACTTCCTCAATTGCATTGCTAAGATATCTCAGACAATAACTTCCCTAGGGATTCCTTGGACTGCTCTTGGGTTCCCTTCCTCATCCAGGTAAGTAAATTCCTTGTTAGGACAGTCTAATACACCATGGTGTTGGTCCAACCAATCCATACCAATTAGATAGTCATATGATCCCAATGGCACGATGTTCAAATCTTCCTTGGTACTTATCCCATTCATGTCCACTGGACATGATTTAACCAGCTCAACAACTTTTCTCTTGGTTCCTGTAGCCAGTTGTACTAGCCAAGATTTATCATGCTTGCTTCTTGGAAAAATAAATCTATCCACTACCTTAGGATCTATATAGCTATGACTAGATCCCAAATCTATTAGAATAGTAAAGGCATGGTTATTGATCATACCTTCAACTTTAATTATGTGTGATTGAAACTCAACTTGGTTGTTGTCCAGGGCTTCATAGATCCTAGGTATAATTCTTCACATGTCCTCCGCTATTTATTTTTGTTGTACATTATGGACATATCTCACTTTTTCATTTTTGTGAGGAAAATATCTATAATTTTGGTCTCCTTTATAGCCCCAACATTAAATGGGTGTCTGTTACACATCAAAATTACTCACTCCAATGATGACCTATTGTCGTCATCGTCAGTGTCGCAAGTGTCGCAAAAATCATACTATAATCTTTCCTATGTCATGTCTCTAACAACATAATAAGGAAACTTATGACACCTTCAATGACTGCTTTAGGAAGGAGGAATCATTTGATGAAGAGTACAAAGCATTTTCCATGAAGAAAACCACTTAAAAATGATTTTTGGAAGGCAACGCTCCCCTACCCATTGTCAGGGAGTGTTAGCGCTCCCTACCCTTCTTTGGGGGAGCATTGCAACACTTTGTGTACCCTTTTGGGGGAGCCCTAGCCTATTTGAGGGAATCTTTCATTGTTGAGGAAAATCAGGGAAAAATCCCCCTCATCTCTAGAGTTAGTTGGATTCAAATCTGAGGTCAAGGCTGGATCTTAGGGAGGATCCACAATTGATGGCAAAATATCCTCAACCTATCCCAAGAATATCTAAGGTGGTTGGGCCTCTCCAAGCTTATATAAGGAGGCCTTCTCATGGTGAAAGGAGATAGAGAAATTGAGAAGCACCTAACTTATGATCTCATAAGGGAGAATTATCAGTAAATCATATTCATTATGTTGTGGATCATTTGAGAAAGGGGCTGGACAAAGAGAGCTTGGTGAAGTTGTTGCATCTACATCTATGGTTGTAAGTACTTTTCTTTGTTTTCATTAATATATATATATATATATATATATATATATATATATATATATATATATATATATATATATGTTCTTGGCCTGTTTCTTTCAAATTCGTGTATTTTTCATGAATTTGTTCTTTCTGATAGATCTATTTCGAGGTTAATCATGGTAGGAATAGGCAGTATGTTTTGTCATTGTTGTTCCTTCGATTGCAGGACCTTGTAATAGAATTGGAGATCAAGATCAGTCTGGATCGAGCAAGGACAAACGTTATTAAAGTTATTTATATTCCTTTCTTCTTATTCCTTGAATAGTTTAGCTTCAATATCAGGAATGTCAGTGTTCAACATTTGCACTTTTCTGTCTTGGTTATAGGGGTCTAGTATCCAAGAGGGAATCCACTTGTCCGCAGGGGGATTCTTCTATAAAATAAATTGGCGACTCCACTGGGGAGTCCTATTTTTATTTCCTTGGTTTTTCACTGCCCTTTTACCACCTTTCATATCACTTTTACTTTTTTTTTCATCATCCATTTTCCTTCTCCTACCTTCACTAGCAATTTCACCAATGTTTGTGCATTCTCGCTGAGTTTTTCTTCTTTTTTTTTACTATTTTTTGAATTTATGGGTGGCTCAACGCCCCCCCCTAGGACATACCAGTGTGAAAGCGCTCCCCTACAGGGTGTAACACTCTATGCACCACTTCTGGGGGAGCTCTAGTCTCTTTTTTGAGATTCTTTTCCTTCTTCTGCTCAGTATTTTGCAGCCTTTTTTGCAGAGATATTTACCCAGAGTTTGTGGCTGGTTTGTGAAGTTGTTTGGATTGGTTTTTGATGGTTTTTTATTCTTATCAATCTATATTGTCTTTCTTGGACCTTGAAACCTTTTTCAGAAATGTGAAATTTCCTTTTCCAGCAGCTTTTTTGTCAGGACAGTTTTGAGTGATTTCTCTTTCTCCCTATCTTTTCTTGGATTATTCTCTGCATTTTATTGTATTCCTTGAATTCTTGATTGGTTGTAGAATCCTTGACAGAGTTATCTCTTATTAGAACAAGTTTCTACTTGTTTTCTTTCATACCTCACTGCATTGAGTTTATGCTTTGTTTGTATCCCTTTTGCTTCATGTATTTTGCATTTGCATAGGACTCTTTCTCCTGATTGAAAGTAGTGGAGCATTGAAGGTTTTTTATTTAATTTTTGTATACATCATAATCAAACAAAGAAGATAAATTCATTTTTTATTTTGGGTAGTGAAACTATCGTTCATTTGAAGTAGCAAAATTGCATGGTTTTTGGCATTTTGGGACATTGTGCATCTGGAATGATGAATGTTTTCTCCTTCTCATAGTATAGCTTTCATAGAAGTGAAAATATTGCATCTTCATCTCTTTTCATAACTTTAGAGTCTATCAAAAAACCATATTGTCCATGCCATTTTCCTTTTGAGTAACAACAACCTTAAAAATAAAGCGGTAAACTAAAAATTGATTAGACATTTTTATATTTTTTGGTAGAAAACCTACATTAGATTAGTTGTAGGGATTTGGAATAGGTGTGAAAGGTAAATTTCCAAAGCTGCAAACAAACATAGGATCTTGTGTTAGGGAGGGGTAAAATCCAATTGCTACATTTTGTCCTAGGAAGACTGTCTCACACAAGGGTCAAACCTAAGGTCCCATTGAGACTAGCAGAGTTACTCACCCTGCTTTGATGGTCTTGGTGTAGAGATTGTGCATATTATGGGGATCACTTGAAGGTATACCCACAATGATGAGTGGAAGCCTTTCAAGTTGATTTTGGGCTAGATACCCTGCCCTTGCACGTGGATCAGACTATCGATTGTTTCCCTAGGAATCAATTTTGTAGTTGGTAAAATTAATGGCCTATCTCTTTAGGGTCTTTACACAGGGTGACTATGGAGGGGCAAGTCTTCATGGTACCTGGAATCGACATTGGCCAAACTCACTCAGGCTCCTTAGAGGGTATACCCATGATGATGTGTGGGAGGTTGCACTACGGTGTAAGTCCGTTAAGCAGGTCGTCAATGTAACTTTTCCACCTGCTCTATCTCAGCCCCTTCTTACTTTGTTCCCGCAACGTTGGATTTCATCTCCAACTAGTGTGCTCATTGTGAGAAGGTTTTGTTTTCTTGTTTTCTTACTAGATTTTTACCATGTGTTGTTTTTTCTCCCTAGCAGAATCTAGGTCGGATCTTTATTTTTATGGTGTCAGTTCCTGGAATGACCAATGAAGGAACCCCTTTTCTAGGGAAACCCTTTGTTTTTCCTTCTTACAGAAACGTTGGTCCTCCTTACATAGCTACTTTGAGCCTTCTAGGTCTCACAATTGGGTTACCAGTATGGTTTTTTTCCACTACAGTGATCTTGAATGCAGGTGCTTCAGATGTAAGCACACCACCCACACATCAACCTCATGTCAACTTTTCTCCTTCTTTGCCCGTCAGGTCTCCAATTTCGCCTTCCTCGCCTAGTGAAAGATCTAAAGCGAGTATCCATATTGATAAGAAGAAGAAGAAACGAAAAGAGAAGAATAAGAACCAGAAAGGGACCAAGCCTCCAACTACATCAAATGTTGGATCCAAGCAACCAGCTAGTGTTAATAGTATTGGGAGTCTTGATGAGGTCCATAAGACTAAAATGAATAATCTAAAACCCAAATTCCCTTGCAGTATTTGTAAGGGTGACCACTTTCTAATGGATTTCCCTAGTCTTCCAAAGGTATTAGAAATGTGGTACTCCAGGTCATCGTCCCCTGCTAGACATGCTGGTGACACCCCGTCAACTAGTGACATTAAGGTTGGTAAGAAGAAGACAACTATCAAATTTCCTTGTATGTTATGCAAAGGTGATCACTATTATCACCTTTGTCCTCATATAGACAAGGCTTATTCTCTTTTGGAAAAGATTCAACTTCCAACTGGTTATCGTAAGATTTCCCCTAACCCATCATTAGTTAATGGAATGGTAAATACTGCTCCATCATCGGTCAGTCTGGTTGATCATGTGGTCAATCTAGTTTCATCCTCAGTTGAACCACTAACCAAAGTAGTTGATCCAGTTCTGTCATCGATCAGCCCCACTTTTCATCTGCAAAGTGAAACCCAAGTGACTTATGAAGAGTGACAACATGGTCAATCCCACTCCTCCTCTGACGAGTGCTAAAGTGGTTTCTCCGGTCCCTTCATTGGTCAGTCTGATTGATCATGTCGTCAATATGGTCACGTCCTTAGTTGAACCAGTTGACAAAGTGGTTTCTCTGATCCCATCTTCGGTCGATCCCACTCTCCCGTTAGAGAGTACCACCCAAGCAGTCGATCTGTTTCCACCTATCAACCCCATTCTCCCCTTGGAGAATGAAACCCAAGCAGTCGATCGGTTTCCACCTATCAACCCCATTCTCCCCTTGGAGAATGAAACCCAAGTGGTCGATTTGATGTCATTATCAATCGATCCTACTCTCCCTCTAGAGATTAAACCTGATTCTGCCCACATTTTTCTCGTTGATACATAATCTATCATGCTGGGGGGGATTCATCTTTCTCCTGTGAAACCCCCTCCAAGTAATGAGGCCATCCTTTTTGATTGGGGTGCGCTAACTGGACCTCGTCTTCCCTCTCACATTCCTTTCAAGATTACAGTACAGGTTTTGTAAGTTTTAAACCTGTGAAGTAAGGCAATGCATATAGATTCTTAAGAAAAACATAATTTAATCACTGGCCGATTCACATAGTACACAAAGATATTATACCGGAAACCCTCAACTGGGAAAACCTTTCTTATATTCGTTATATCGAATTTCACCATTCACTATACAATATATACAATGTTTTTAGGTATTTCGTAGATACCAAAACACTAATCCCTAAAATCTGGATTATTTTTAGTAAACCGCTAAAAATAGCAAAAACCACCCCAAAAAAAATTTCAGGGCACTGTGCATAACTAGGGAGGGGCATACCTGCCCCCCCCCTAGGAAAGTGCCCAGCGCACATGGCACAAATAGAGAACTAGTATGAGGGATCATCAGACGTAGTTGTCATATCTAACGCGCCCACACACACACATACCCAACATTCTCCCACTTGTTGTTTCTTTGCATCCAAGGGTCCAGGGGATTATATAGTCAACAATATAGGGCAACAATGCCCATTATTACTCTACACCGGGAGAAATTTTCTGTGCTCACAGACTTTGTCAATGAATCTGCAACATTCTTCAAAGTGTCAACCTTTTCTAGCAACACCTTCTTTTCCTCAACCATGTCTCTCACAAAGTGATATTGTACATCAATATTCTTTGTCTTCGAATGGCAAGTTGGGTTCTTTGACAGGAAGATTTCACTCTTACTATCACAATCTAATATCACTGCTTGTTGTACCAACCCAATACCTAAACACAATCTTTTTAACCATATTGCTTCCTTGCTTGCATGAGTAGCTCCCATGTATTCAACTTCTGTAGTTGAGAGTGCCATTGCAGCCTGTCTTTTTCTCATCCAACTAATTGCTCCTCCAAATAGGTTAAACACATACCAACTTGTAGATCTTCTGCAATCCATATCTCCATCCCAGTTTGCATCAACAAAGCCATGTATTTCCAACACTTTGTCCAATCCTGGTCTTCCTTGGTAGCACAATCCATAACTGGTAGTGCCACGAAGATACCTGAAGACCCTCTTTACTGCTATCCAATGTTCCTTCCTTGGTTTTGACATATACCTACTCAAAACTCCCACTACATGTGCAATGTCTGGTCTAGTACATACCATTTCATACATCACACTGCCAACTTCACTAGCATACGAAAACATGGGACATGTCCTCTTCTTATTCCCGTGTCTTGGGACACTGATCTGCAGATAACTTTACACCTATAGGAATAGGAACCTTGATCGGTTTACTTCCATGCATATTAAACCTCTGCAATATCGTCTCAACATATTTTCTCTGATTCAACTAGAGTTTCTTGTTTGCACAATCTCTTTTAATCTACATTCCCAGAATGAAGTTAGCACACTGAGATCCTTCATGTCAAATTTGGAGGATAGCTGCGATTTCACCTCCTTGATAAAATCCATGTTATTTCCTACCAACAACATGTCATAAACATACAACACTACATAAATGAATTGATTAACAACCTTCTTGGAAAATACACAGTGATCAACCTTGCTTCTTACAAATCCCAATCCAACGATGTATGTGCCAAACTTTTGGTACCACATCCTAGGTGATTGCTTCAGACCATATAGTGACTTCTTTAGCTTATAGACCAGCTCTTTCTTTCCCTTCACTACAAATCCTTCTGGATGTTTCATGTAGATTTCTTCTTCTAGATCCCCATGTAGGAATGTTGTCTTCACATCCATCTGTTCCACTTCAAGATCAAAAGCAGCAACAATAGATAAAATAAATCTAATAGAAGTCAACTTAGAAATAGGAGAGAAAATCTCACCAAAGTCAATTCCATCTACCTGGGAATAACCTTTTGCTACTAACCGAGCTTTGTATTTCTCCACTTTACCTTGTGCATTAAACTTCTTCTTAAACAACCATTTGCTACCAACATATTTTCTTCCAGCTGGAAACTCAACTATATCCCATGCATCATTCTTATCCAAGGCATCCATTTCTTCAACCATGGCCTTCTTCCAGATTTTACTATCCTTTGAATTCACTGCTTCCCTGACAGTTCTAGGATCATCATCAGTAATAGATAAAGAAAAATTGGAACGAAAATCAGGTGGACTATACCTTTCTAGTTGCCTTCTATCTCTCACTGATCTCCTCAATATTGGGGTATGAGGTTCTTCTTCTTCTTATTTTGCTTCCTCTTCTTCAGATGATTCAGATTTTGCATCATCCAACTCAAGCTCTATTTTCTCATGTTCATCTTGCGTTGGTAGGAATTCTTGTTTGGACACATCTTTTACCTCTCTAAAAACAACATCTCGACTGTAAACATTTTTCTTGGTTTCTGGGTTCCAAGGCTTATAAACTTTCACACCATCTTTATAACCAATAAAGATACACTTTTCAGCCTTTTTATCCATCTTACTTCTATTTTCCTTTGGAACATGTACATAAGCATCACAACCAAACACTCTAAGATGTTGAAGAGAGGGTTTCTTTCTAGACCATACCTCGTGTGGAGTTTTATCATCCAATGATGATGAAGGTGATCGATTGACCAGGTAACATCTTGTACCCACTGCCTCTACCTAGAATTCTTGTCCTGACCCGGTACCGCTGAGCATGCTCCTTGATTTTTCCATCAGTGTCCTGTTCATCATTTCTGCAACTCCATTCTACTGAGGATTGTATGGAGTAGTCTTTTGCCTTGCTATACCACACTTATTACAAAATTCTTCAAATTCATTTCTGCATAATTCTCCACCATTATCTGTTCTCAATACCTTTATTTTCTTCTCTGTCTGATTTTCTACTAGAGCCTTAAACTCTTTAAATTTATCAAATACCTCAGATTTCTTTCTAAGAAAATAAATGCATGTGTTCCTTGAAAAATCATACTAATGAAACATAATACACAGATTTACCTAGGGATGGAACAGGAAGAGGTCCAAACACATCACTGTGTATCAACTCTAAGATCCCCTTTTCTCTTGTAGCACCAGATGGGAATCTTACTCAATTCGGTTTACCATATATGCAATGTTCACAAAAATCAAAATCCAGAGTGAAATTAGACATACCTTTAACCATACCTTTATTGTGTAGTGCTCAAAGTCCCTTTTCTCCAATATGTCCCAGTCTTTGATTCCATAGCATGGTCTTCTTTCCAGGGACAATATTGGTCTTGTCTTCTTTATTTCTTTGTTCAGAGACAATAGAACTATTACACCCATTAGTATAAGTGATTCCCAACAACTTGTACATAGTTCCACACCTAAATCCCCTCATCAACACCATTGCTCCTCATACCATATTGCAAGTGTTCTTTCCAAATACAGTATCCACTCCTGCATCATCCATCTTGGTTACAGATATTAGGCTCCTGGCTAGTTCTGGAATGTGCAAAACCCCAGGAAGTGTTCTAATCCTTCCATATTTTAGAAGCAACTTAACCCTTCTACGTCCAAAGATTTTTTTCATCGAATCATCTACTAGGAATACATCACCACCATCATATTTTTCATATTCAGAGAACCACTCCCTGTGAGAAGTCATATGGTATGACACACCTAAGTCGATCAACCATACATCACGATCTGCATGTGTACTTTTAGATGCCAGGTAAACATCACCTCCTTCTTCAGTGGAGGTTTTTTCCTTTGTGGAAGAAGTACTATCAGATCCCTTTGGTTTTTCAACCTTCTTAGACTTGCAATCTTTCTTATAATGCCCTGTTTTACCACACTTCCAGCATTTCCTCAAAGATTTTCTTGGAGAATTAGATATACCTGTAGATTTAGATCTCCACCCCGAAGGATTTCTAGGGTTCCTGTCTTGGGTAAAACCTCTTACAAATAAATCATCTGTGCTATGCCTATCCATGATTTTTTGCCTCATCTCTTCAGATAACAAGGATGAAACTACATCCTCATACTTCAATGTAGATTGAGTGGTACTACCAATTGCTACAACCAGATTATCCCAAGAGTTTGGAAAAGAACATAACAAAGTTATACACTTATCTTCTTCTACAATTGTAATATTAATAGAGACAAGTTGACTTACTAGAGTATTAAAGGCATTTAGATGTTCTGTCACAAAATCTCCATCTTCCATACTAAGATGATACAACTTCTTTCGAAGAAACAACTTGTTTACCAGGGACTTTGATTGATACAAATTCCACAACTTATCCCATAGTTCCTTGGCTGTAGATTCTCTCGAGACATTCAACAAAACTGAATCTACCAAGCAGAGTCGAATAATACTCCTTTCTCTTATGTCCAAATTCTCCCAATCTTCCTTCGACAAACCAGTAGGTGGTGTGCTGGTTGTTTGTGTACTGGTAGGTTGTGTACCAGTAGCCTATGTGCTAGTAGACGGTGTACTAGTAGGTTGTGTACCAGAATCCACAGTGATCCATTGTTCTTTGTTTACAAGAAGGTCCTCCATATTCAGCTTCCATAGCTCAAAGTTTTTACCATTGAACTTCTCTATCTCGATTCTAGAAGAACTCGCCATTCCTCTTTCTGCACTCAAATCACCACTGCAAAATCTCCCACTAAACCTAGGTTTATCATAGAACCAAGATAAACTTGATCTATCAAGACCAAGCCAAACCCTCAACAACAAAGGTGTCCCTCTAAAGCCAAAAATGAGCTCTGATACCACATGTAAGTTTTAAACCTATGAAGTAAAGCAATGCATATAGATTCTTAAGAAAAACAAAATTTAATCAATGGCTCATTCACATAGTACACAGAGATATTATATCGGAAACCCTCAATCGGGAAAAACTTTCTTATATTCATTATATCGAATTTCACCATTCACTATACAATATATAGAATGTTTTTAGGTATTTTGTAGATACCAAAAACCTAATCCCTAAAACGGGGATTATTTTTAGTAAACTGCTAAAAATAGCAAAATCCAATAAAAATAGCAAAAACCGCCCAAATTTTTTTGGGGGGGCACTACCCTGAATGTTGCACGTAACCATGGGGGGCCATACTTGCCCCCCCCTGGGACCCCCCTAGGAAAGCGACTGGTGCACACAGCACAAACAGAGCACTAGTACGAGGGATCATCAGACGCAGTTGTCATATCTAACACGCCCACACACACACATGCAAAGAATATAACACATACCAAACAGGTTTATGGTTGGGACATTCCCCATGCATTTATAGACAAAGGTTCGTCCATTACTATTTTTTCCTCTCTTGCTTGGAAAGCTTTGGGTTATCCTCATCTTGTGCCAGTTACCAAGACTCTGTTCACTTTTAACAAAAGAACCAGTCACCCTTTAGGGATCCTTTCTCAGTTTCCCGTAACTTTGGGAGGGAAAACTGTCTTTATTGATGCTATGGTAGTCCAGGACCCCTTGGATTTTCATTTAATCCTTGGGAAATATTATGTATATGCCATGAAAGCTATTGTGTCCACTATTTTTCATGTGATATCTTTCCCACACGATGGAAAAATGGTGACTATTGATCAACTTTCGTTCGTTGATCATGACTTGATTACCAACCCAATGACCTCCCTAAACGGGTCTTATATGCAGTCGATATCACCCCTTCCACAGGTCAATTATGTGGCATTGTCTCCCATGACTTCAACTTTGGATGACTTATATCTAGTAGTTGACATGGTGATCTCTTTGGTAGGGCTATTGGAGCATGATCTCCTTACCCCTAACGCGACCCTTGACATGTGTTCCTTCTAGAGCATTGTTCTTCCATCCAATGAAGATCTCTTGGAAGCCATGACCAAGTTTTTTCCCTTGAAATGGTGTCCTTCTAGAGAATTATCCTCTTGGAAGCCATGATCAAGTACAGGCTATGAGCATAGTTTCTCTTCTATGTGGCAAGCTCGTTAAAAAATGAAATAGAGGCTACGTGCATAGTTTCTCTTCTCTGTGGAAAGCTCGTTAAAAAATGAAACAAAGGCTATGAGAATAGTTTTTCCTCTCTGTAAAAAGATCGTTAAAAAATGAAACAAAAATCTAGGAATTCAACTCAGAGCCTTGAGCATAGTTATTTTCCTGTGACCAGCTGGTTAAAAAATGAAACAGTAACCTCTCATACCAGGTCAATTCTTTCGTTAAGTCTCATATTTGAACCTTCATTTCATCCACCCTTATCCTTTTTCTCCATCTAGTATAGAAATTGGTGACAACCTCAAAGTCAGTGAATGAATTGAGGCTTGGGGGGCATGCCTTTGATGATCATTCTGGAGTTAAGCCACTAGCTTTCAAGCTAGGGGTAGAGTACTAAGATTAGTCTTTATTCTTTCTCATGCTCATAAAAAACATGAGAATGTAATCAAGAAACCTTTTATCTCTTTTTCAGGCTCGCATGGATACACGAAAAAGGAACCCCCTGGAGTCGTCTTTAAGCTCTTTTCAGACTCTCTAAACGTGAAAATATTTCTGAGTGATCTTGCTTCATTTCCCACTCATTAAAAGGTTTGAAAGGGTGTCTTTAGAGTGATAATTTATCTCTTTTTTGGTCTCACAAGACTAATATTACGAAAAATGACAACACTTGAGTCACCTTTAAGTTCTTTTCAGACTCTCTAAACATGAAAAATCACCGAGTACCTTCTCTGGACTCATTACAAAATCATACATTGAAGGGCCCATACGGGACCAAACCCTTACTTCTTACAGTTTGTTAAACAAAGGAAGAGGGACTTATCGAAGATGAGTTATATTGATCATGTGTTACCCTCCTCAAGCTCATTAAATTAAAAAAAGGTTCTCATCTATCTGGATGGGGGAACAATTTGAAGGAAGCAAGCCAAGTAGTTTTTGAAAACATCACAAGTCACTCTTAGAGTCACCCTTGAACACAACACTTTGTCTTTGCACGCATTTTAATCCGCTAAACCTCTACACTGAACCAATCCTCTAAGTTTCTTTACTCCTTTGGGTCACCCAACGAAAGTCACAGTATCATTGCATCATCATGTTTTTGTCCATGTCGTGTTTCTACTATTGTGCCTCAGTGTTCAAGGTAAGTATCTGCCGCAAGATTCAACCATCACACATTTCCTGTTTCAATACCCATGTCAGTCTATGTTCATTTGATTCACCAACTTACATCTTTGTGTCTTTTTTGTGTCATTGATGGGGGATACATCAAGGCCCTCCTTCGATGAGTATGTTCTTGTTGACTTCCGCACATTATCCGGGAACTAGACCTAGAAACCAGTTAGTACCTTGGGACCTACATGCCTCAATGGCAGGCCTCCTCGCTTCTGACATTAGGTTTACATCATTGACCTTTGATCAGATGATTCCATGGATGTTCAACTTCATCTCATTTATTCACATTTGTTGGAATGTACTAGGGTACCTTGGGAATCATTGACATCAATGGTGATTTCCCTCACACTTGTTAATGGTTTACCTCATTGACTGGTAAGAAAGTGGTTTCTTCCATGTTCAACATCAGGACATCTATTCAAATGGTTATATTTGTACTACATTAGGATTGGTAAGAATACCCTGGGTTGATTAATCACTCTGGTATGTACTTTTCCCAGGTTGCGATGAAGTTTCTCTTGCAAATTGACTCATATATTGTTACATAGATCCACTTTGTATTGGTCCGTGTCTATGCCTTGTCATTTCATATATCCACTATGTATTTTTCATGGCTACGATCAGCTCATTTCATGGAAGTATAGATCCACATTGTATCTTTGGTGGCTATACTTTTTTGTCAATATAATTATGGATCCCAGTGTATCTTATGGTGGCCATAACTTGAAATTCTTTATCACCCAATCATAGGTATGCCTACCTTGGGTTTGAAACATGTCATAATATTTGTTTATGCTTGTGTGTCGCTTCTACCAGGTTCTATACATCCATACCCTTGATCAAAAATTCTACAAAGCACTTCAGTCATCAGTTTCCATCTTCTGACTTCGTACTTTGGGGGGAAATCTGTTACACATCACAATTACTCACTCCAATGATGACCTATTGCCATCATCGTCAATGTCGCAAGTGTCACATTTTGGTCACAAGTGTCGAAAACATCATACTATCATCTTTCCTATGTCATGTCTCTAACGACATCGTAAGGACACTTATGACACCTTCAAATACTGTTTTAATAAGGAGAAATCATTTGATGAAGAGTACAAAGCATTTTCCATGAAGAAAACCACTTAAAAATGATTTTTGGAAGGAAGCGCTCCCTTACCCACTATCACGGAGTGTCAGCGCTCCCTAACCTTCTTTGGGGGAGCGTTGCAACATTATGTGTACCCTTTTGGGGGAGCGCTAGCCTATGTGAGGGAATCTTTGACTATTGAGCAAAATCAGAGAAAAATCCCCCTCGTCTCTGGAGTTAGTTGGATTTGAATATGAGGTCAAGGCTAGATATTAGGGAGGATCCACAACTGATGGAGAAAGATCCTCAAACTATACCAAGAATATATAAGGTGGTTGGGCCTCTCCAAGCTTATATAAGGAGGCCTTCTCATGGTGAAAGGAGATAGAGAAATTGAGAAGAACCTAACTAATGATCTCATAAGGAAGGGGAGACATGGCAAATTAGAGGCATCAAACTTATGATATCATAAGGGAGAATTATCAGTAAAGCATATTCATTATGTTGTGGATCATTTGAGAAAGGGGTTGGACAAAGAGAGCTTGGTGAAGTTGTTTCATCTACATCTATGGTTGTAAGCACTTTTCTTTTTTTTCATTAATATATATATGTGTTTGGCCTGTTTCCTTCAAATTAATGTATGTTTCATGAATTTGTTCTTTTTGATAGATCTATTTCGAAGATAATCATGGTAGGAATAGGAAGTATGTTTTTTCGTTGTTGTTCCTTCTATTGCAGAACCTTCTGAAAGACTTGGAGATCAAGATCAACCTAGATCAATTAAGGACAAACATTATTAAAGGTATTTATATTCCTTTCTTCTTATTCCTTGACTAGTTTAGCTTCATTAGAAGGAATGCCAGTGTTCAAAATTTGCACCTTTCTATCTTGGTTATAGGGGTCTAGTATCCAAGAGGGAATCCACTTGTTTACATGGGGATTCTCATGTAACAATGTATTCCTTGGCCTTTTCCCACCAACCTAAGCCATTGTTTGCTCTCTAAAATATGGTTGTACTTGAGGACAGTTTCTAAAAAAGGCTAGCTCTTTCCCCTTCCTCTTCTATTCCTTCTTAAAATTATTCGTGTCCTCCCAATCCTTCTAGAGAGTAGATTTCCTTTTTGTTGATCATATAAATTTTTTTCTCTCTTTATGGTTTCTTCCAGAGTCTTGGGATCATCATATTGGATTTTATAACTGATGAAAGATGGCAGTCCGCTAAGCTACCTCAGAATATTCAGTGTCTCATCCTTGACGAACGAGACATACTTAAACAACTCTAGAAATCTCCTTTCATATTCCTCAATACTCATTATGCCTAGCTTGAGTTCAAGGAACTCTTTCATATTTTTATCATAATACATCTTAGTCAGGTATTTCTTCTCAAAATTCCTCTTGAATTCCTTCCAAGTCACATGTTTCTCTCTAAGGTGTTGCACCTGCACCAGGTGATACCACCACATCAATGCCTTTCCTTTAAGTTGGTAGATAACAATTCTTCCTTCTGCATGGGAAGAATAGTTATGCAATTGGAAATACTTCCTCATTTCTAGCAGCCATGTCTCAGCATCCTCATCCTTCTTGTGTTCTCCATCAAAAGTAGGAGGTTTGATCTTATTCTTTTCTCCTTTCAACTCATCCACCCCAGACCTATTATGTTTCCTGAAAAGGGATCTACTTGAGTTACTATGTGATCTTGGCGCAGACCCCCAATCCTTAGAATCGAGGTCCGCACAAGATATTTACTACAACCACGTCGAGGGTTAACCACCCCCTTTGTTTAAGCCACAAAGGACTTCAGATTTCAGGGTTTTGCGATCCCTAATGTTGAGCTCCTCGACTCTTCCACTTGCCGAAACCTAAAATGCCGATACGTTGAAATCTCTGACCACATTTTTCTCCTGTATCAGGTTTTTTGCCTTTTCGGGGTTTCGAACTTCGCGATTTCTCGAATCCTGTTGTTGAGGTTCTTGACCTTTCCACCTTTCGAAACTCAAAATGCCTATATTCCCGAAATTCTTGGTTGCGTCCTCCTACACAACTGTATCACGTTTCGTGACTTCAGGAATTCTGGAACAAGGAATCCCGACCTCTTGTCTTCACAACTGCCGAAATGCCGAAACCCGAAATGTTCAACAAAAGGTTGGCTTCTATCAGAACGTTTTCCCCTTTCGAAGTTTCGGACTTCACGATTTCGTGAGTCTTGATGTAAGGCTTTTGGTTCTCTGGTCTCCACAAACCCCGAACTCCGAAAAAATATCTCCAACGAGATCAACAACTATAAGCCTCCCTTCGATCTGACGGCCCACGTGATTTCAAACTTTCGGGTACCGGGAGTCCAAGATTCTCGATCCCAGAACATTGTCCACTCTGGTTCCCGAACCCCGAAACACCGAATTGCTGAAACGCCCCTTCACACTATTTCGTGTTTCGCAACTTCAGGGGTTCTCATGTGAAGAGCCCGAATTATTGTCAATGGGAATGTCAATTTTCTGAAATCATGAAATTCACATCAAATTCTGTCATGACTTGCAACTTCGGGTCTTCCACTCTGCTCTGTCCCGATCACTTGTCCTCAGGACCTCTGAAATGTCGAACTCTGAAATTCTGAAACGCCAAAATTTTTGCTCTTCACCTTCACATGCGATAATCCACTTCGCGCTTCGGGAGTTCAAATGACCAAGGGTTCCATCCACACTTTTGACTTACAACTCTCGAAATGCCGAAATGGCCCTTCACACTATTTCGTGTTTCGCAACTTCAGGGGTTCTCATGTGAAAAGCCTGAATTCTTGTCAATGGGAATGCCAATTTTCCAAAATCCTGAAATTCACATCAAATTCAGTCGTGACTTGTGACTTCAGGTCTTCCATTCCACTGTGTCTCGATTGATTATCCTCAGAACCTCCGAAATGCCAAACTCTGAAATTTTGAAATGCCAAAATTTCTTCTCTTCACCTTCACATGCGATAATCCACTTCGTGCTTTGGGATTTCGAACGACCAAGGGTTCCTTCCACACTTCAGACTTACAACTCCTAAAATTTTGAAATGATCTCAACGGTCCAATGATCAAAATCAACGGTCCATGTTGGCTCCTATTACCAAAGTGATGGATTCATCCCTCCTTATCCTCCTTGTAACTTCTCTAGATCTTACGGTCCTCGTGATTTCGGGAGTTCTCCTCAGAGAATTCTGACCATTCAATTTCCTCCTCAAGAACCTCTGGTTCAAAATCGACTCTGGGATTCTTCTCTAGGACGTGACTTCTGCACAACAACTTGAGCATCCTGCTTTCTCTTGAATGATTCAAAGGCCTTAGCCCTTCTAAGCTTTCCTATGACAACTTCAAGTCACCAAAGAACTCCTACACACACTCCTTGAGGCAATCCTTCAAGTGCTTATGGGTATTTCAACTCACGACTCTGTGCACTTTCTTTGCAACAATAGTCCTTCAATCTCTCGACCTTAGTTGATAAGTTCTACAGTCTCGACTAGCCTGTGCACACCTTGCATGGATTATGTTCTTGTATTTCACTTCTGCTGAAACGAGAACAATGGTATCCCTCCTAAGATTTCAGAGATAAACTCTGAGCCTTCATCAACGCACTCCTTGTGGACATTTCACTACACTCTTTGCAGGAACTTCTCACTTAGGAAGAGAAACAATTGAAACTCATTCTCTCTCTCTCTCTCAGACTTCAAACATTTAACAGGAAATCATACTTAAATATCATAACAACAAATGCATGACAGAGAGGATAAAACAACCATAAGCAGATCGATTAGCATGTATACACAGAAAGAATCATAACACCATGAGTCTGAATCAAAGCTTCATATATTAATTCAAAGCTCCTGTACATGGGGTTCTTCTCTACAACTCTCTAGTATAGCTCTCCTCTTCTCTATGATAATGTGCTTAATTGATCTAATTATGATTGATACAATGATACAAAGATGAGGGTGTCTATAGTCGTTTTTCCCTCTACCTCCTACAGATGAGAGTGAATCACTCATGATCTGTTTAAAATATGCAAGTATGCTTCCTTTTAACCATTACATTAATGCTTCAAAAACATTTCCAAAACGTGCAAAATGTATGTTGCACTTTCCAACTGTCTTCTGCCTTCATGCTCACTTGGCTGGCGATGCTCCTGCATCATACTCCCTTGCTTGAAAATTTTCATGGACTCTTGTTCATGATTTCTTGCATGGTCTGTCCCTGCTTCTGAATTTCTTCTTCATCCTCCCAACTAGCATCTTCAACTGGATGTCCCTTCCATTTGACCAAGTATTCAAATTACTCTTTCCTCTTGGTCTTCCTGCTGACCCTCTTATCAATTATACCTTCCATCTGTGGCTTTAAAGCTATAGGCATTTGTTTGGTCCAGTGAACTCCTGTCTATTCATTCTCTACCTCTGCTTCTTCAGCTTTGTAAGGGTACAAATTTGAGATGTTGAATATCATTGAAATTCCAAGACCATCGGGTAATTCGATCTCATATGCATTTGCCCCAAATTTCTTTATGATCTTGCATGGTCCAATCTTCTTCATTTTCAATTTGTTATATGTTCCCCTTGGGAACCTTTCTTTTCTTAGATGTGCAAGAATAAGATCACCAACTTCAAATTGAAGTTCTTGCCTGTGTTGATCTGCTTTGCGCTTGTATTCTTGACTCGAGTTTTGCAAATGTTCCCTCACTTGGCTGTGAAGTTCCTTCATTGCTTCTGCAAAATCCTCTGCACTAGCACTTCTAGTTTCATTATGTTCTGAATCCTTTAATTCAGAAACTCCCCTTGGTTGCATTCCATATACAATTTTAAATGGACTCTGCCCTGTGCTTCTATTGATCGAATCATTATAAGCAAATTCCGCCTGTGGCAAAATGTGATCCCACTGACTGTGGTGTTCAGTCACTAGGATCCTTAGTAAATCTCGCAAGATTCTATTTAGAAATTATGTTTTCCCATCTATCTGAGGATGATAAGCTGAGCTAAAAGACAAACTTGTCCCCAACTTCTTCCATAAAGTCCTCCAGAAATGTCCCACGAACTTGGTGTCTCGATTTGAAACTATACTTTTTGGTAAGTCGTGAAGTATGACGACTTCTTTGAAAAACAGGTTCACAATATGAGTTGCGTCACTGGTTTTCTAGCATGGTATAAAATGTTCCATCTTTGAAAATTTGTCTACCACCACAAAGATTGAATCAAATCCTCTTTGTGTTCTTGGCATCCCCAATATAAAATCCATGCTCACTGCATCCCACTGCCTCTCTGGTATGGGTAATGGCTGGTATAACCCTGTGTTTTGCCTTTTTCCCTTTGTGTGCTGACAAATTCTATATCTGTCCACAAATAGTTTAACATCTATCCTCATCCCTGGCCAAAAATATGAGCCATTTAACTTCGAGAACATTTTTTCATGACCGAAATGTCTGGCCAATCCTCCACTATGTTTTTCTTTTAGCAGATTCTCCCTCATGGAGCATTTTGGAATACATAAATGATTTCCCCTGAATAATAATCCATCTTGGATCATATATTCGGTCCATTGGATTTTGTCCCTAAGAATTGGATTCTCAGACACCTCATACGCTTCCCTAAAATCTGGGTCATCCTTGTAAATTTCTTTGAGGTTATCAAAACCCAAAGTTTTGACTCTAAATTCCTGCATCAACAAACATTTTTTGCTCAAAGAATCAACAACTTTGTTAGCAGTAGAAATATGTTTAATTACAAAAGTAAAATTATGCATGTATTCAACCCATTTTGCATGCTTTTGGTTCAACTTTTCCTATTGAGTCATGAATTGCAAAGCACGATTATCACTGTACAAAACAAACTCTTTAGGAACCAAATAATGTCTCCATTTCTTCAGCGCTTGTATGACTGCATAAAATTCCTTGTCATATGTTGAATATTTAATCTTTGCTTCATTCAATTTTTCGCTAAAGTATGCGATCGACCTATCATCTTGGCTCAAGACCGCTCCAATTGCAAATCCACTAGCATCACACCTGACCTGAAACATCTTACTGAAATCTGGCAACAACAGAATTGGTTGTTCAGTAATCCTCCTCTTCAGCAGGTTGAAACTTTTCTTTTCTTCTTTTGTCCAGCGAAAAGACTTATGTCTTTTCTTCATCGTGTCCATCATTGGTGCGCTAATTCCGTTGAAATTTTTGATAAATTTCCTATAGAAACTAGCCAATCCATGAAAGATTCTAACTTCAAATATACTCTTCGGCGATGGCCAATTCTTAATCGCCTCCACCTTATCTGGATCCATTTTCAGCTCATCTGTGGAGATAACAAAACCCAAATAAATGAGTTATGTCCTCATAAATGTTGATTTCTTCATATTAATCAGTAACTTCTCTTGTTGTAATCTCCTCATCAATGTAGCCAAATGCTTCAAGTGCTCTATTTCTGTTCTACTAAAAATCAGTATATCGTCAAGATATACAATGACGAATTTTCCTATGAAATCCTTCAGGACTTCATTCATCAATCTCATGAAAGTACTAGGCACATTTGTTAAGCCAAATGGTATAACAAGCCATTCATACAACCCTTCATTTGTCTTGAATGATGTCTTCCATTCATCACCTTATCTCATACGAATTTGATGATATTCACTTTTCAAATCAATCTTTGAAAAAAAAATTGCTCCACCCAAGAAATCCATCAAATCATCCATCCTTGGCAAAGGAAATCTATATCTGATGGTAATCTTGTTGATTGCCCTCGAGTCTGTGCACATGCTCCAGCCTCCATCTTTCTTTGGGCTAAGCACTGTCGGAACAACACATGGACTCAAGCTCTCTCTAACCAACCCTTTGTCCATTAAATCCTGGACCTGTCTCTTGACCTCTTCATTCTCCTACATCGTCAATATATACGCTGCTTGGTTTGGTAAACTAGCTCCAGGTATAAGATCAATATGATGGCTTATACTTCTGATAGGTGGTAAATGAGGTAGTTCGTCCACTACTATATCAACGAACTCTACCAGCAACTTCTGGATTTCCTCTGACAAATCAGCCACTCTTGAACTGGTTAAAAAAATTCTAAGCTTTCTGACCACGATGAATTGTGTATCTTCCTTCTTCTTAACCTCCTTAATAAGTTCCTTCCCACTCATGAGAAGCACATTGTTGCTCACTTCTGGTTTCGTTTCTTTATCCTTAATCGGCAACAACATGTGAGTTATCCCATTCTTCTCCAGGGTGTATGTGTTCTTTCTCCCATCATGAATCACATTCCTGTCATATTTCCATGGTCTACCCAGCAATAGATGACAAACATCCATGGGAATAACATCACATAGTATTTCATCCTTATATCCTCCTATTTTAAATTCAACTAAACATTGTTTAGTGACATTTACCTGATGTCCTTTTTGTAGCCACGAAACTTTGTACAGGCTTGGATGTTCAATAGTCTCCAGCTCTAGATTTTCTACCATCTCTGTAGAAACAATATTGTCTGTGCTACCACTATCCACGATGACTTTGCATACCCTCTCTTTGGTCTTGCAAGTAGTCCGAAAACATTTTTTCCTTTGGGTTGGGTTCTCTACCTCCTTCTCTGGCATTAAGAGAACTTTTCTCATCATCAGTGATCTTCCGCCCTCAGCATCTTCTGCCTCAACATTCCGTCCTTGTTCTTCGGCAATGTGAGTTTCACCTCCTTCTTTCTTTCTATCTGGACATTCATAGGATTTGTGTCTATTTTTTCCACAGGTAAAGCATTTTATTTCTCCACCTCTGCATCTTCCTCTTCCTCTGGTTTGAGGAAAAGTATTTCTATCAGCATACTGTCCTCTCTGTGAGCTTCCACCTCTCTCAATTTGAGTTTGAGGCTTCTTCCACTCTTCTTTAGGTTTCTGATTTTTGTCTTGGGCAATTGTTTTGCCTCTGGCTTGACTTCTGCCTTAGCCTCTTTGACCTTTCTTTTGGCTCATCTTCTCTTCATATTTCAGAGCCATATGATAAGAATCCTCCACATTTCTAAGGGTCATCATGCTCACCTCATCCTGAATGTCGCATCTTAGACCATTCATGTACTTGGCAACTTTTTCATCATCACTTTCCCAATGACCTTCTCTGATGTTTATCTTGTAGAATTCCTCAATGTACTCTTTCACTGACATCATCTTCTGTCTCAAGTTCTGCATCCTCCGAAACAGAGTAATTTGATAATCCTTGGGTATGAATTTTGCCTTCATCTTCGCAACCATTCTATCCCAACTCTTGATTTTTTGCTTGCCTTTGCAGTGTATTTCATCCTACAGTTCATCCCACCATAATGTTGCATGCCCTTTAAGTCTTGTAACAATGTGCTTGATCTTCTTGTCTTCCTCGACATCCTCATAGTCAAAATATTTATCCAGAGCTCTAATCCAGTCTAGAAGCTCTTCAACATCTAGGTTCCCTTCATACACTGGAATGTCCATTTTTTCTCTGGCACCTATCCTAGCAACAACCATGAATAGGCGTTCATATGATGCATCTTCGGCTGCAAATTCTTCTCCTTCATGTCCAACTTCATCTTCACTGTCAGCCTTGATGATATCCCCTGCGTTGACTGTACGCCTATGTGTTGTCTCCATGGCATCAAGCCTGGCACATAGTTCGCGCATTTCTCTTTCCACCACTAGATTAGGCATTGGTATGTCTCTCCTTCTTGATGGCATGGATGAGAAAAATTATTCCTTCCTCTGCTACAGAAAACAAAGAACTTTTTCTGGGCTCTGATACCACAACTGGCGCAGACCCCCAATCCTCAGAATCGAGGTTTGCACAGGATCTTTACTACAATCATGCTGAGGGTTAACCGACCCCTTCATTTAATCCACAAAGGACTTCGGATTTTGGGGTTTCACGATCCCTAATGTCGAGCTCCTCGACTCTTCCACTTGCTGAAACCAAAAATGCCGATACTTCGAAATCTCTGGCCACGTTATGCTCCTGTATCGGGTTTTTTTCCTTTTCGGGGTTTCAGACTTCGCGATTTCGCGAATCCTGTTGTCGAGGTTCTTAACCTTTCCACCTTCTGAAACCCAAAATGTCGATATTCCCAAAATTCTTGGCTACGTCCTCCTACACAGCTGTATTGCATTTCACGACTTCAGGAATTCCTGAACAAGGAACCCCGACCTCTTGTCTTCACAACTACCAAAATGTCGAAACTCGAAACGTTCAGCAAAAGACTGGCTTCTATCAGAACTTTTTCCCCTTTCGGAGTTTTGGACTTCGTGATTTCACGAGTTTTGATGTAAGTCTTCCGGTTCTCTGGTCTCCACAAACCTCGAACTCCGAAACAATATCTCCAATGGGATCAACGGCTATAAGCCTCCCTTCGATCTGATGACCTGCGTGATTTTGAACTTTCGGGTACCGGGAGTCCAAGACTCTCGATCCTAGAACACTGTCCACTCAGGTTCGCAAACCCTGAAACACCGAATTACTGAAATGCCCCTTCACACTATTTTGTGTTTCGCAACTTCGGGGGTTGTCATGTGAAGAGCCTGAATTCTTGTCAACGGGAATGCCGATTTTCTGAAATCCCTAAATTCACATCAAATTTTGTCGCGACTTGCGACTTCAAGTCTTCCACTCTATTGTGTCCCGATCGCTTGTCCTTAGGACCTCTGAAATGTCGAACTTCGGAATTTCGAAACGCCAAAATTTATTCTCTTCGCCTTCACATGCGATAATCCACTTCACGCTTCGAGAGTTCGAACAACCAGGGGTTCCCTCCACACTTCAGACTTACAACTCCTGAAATGTCGAAACGATCTTGATGATCCAATGATCAAAATCAATGGTCCATGTTGGCTCTTGTTACCAGAGTAATGGATTCATCCCTCCTTATCCTCCTTGTAACTTCTCTGGATCTTATAGCCCTCGTGATTTTGAGAGTTCTCCTTGTAGAATTCTGACCGTTCAATTTCCTCCTCAAGAACCTTTGGTTCAAAATAGACTATGCGATTCTTCTCTAGGACGTGACTTCTGCACAACAACTTGAGCGTCCTGATTTCTCTTGAATGATTCAAAGGCCCTAGCCCTTCTGAGCTTTCCTCTGACAACTTCAAGTCACCAAAGAAATCCTGCACGCACTCCTTGCGGAAATCCTTCAAGTGCTTATGGGTATTTGAACTCACGACTCTGTGCACTTTCTCTGCAACAATAGTCCTTCAATCTCTCGGCCTTAGTTGATAAGTTCTACAATCTCAACCAGCTTGCACACACCTTGCATGGCTTCTGTGCTTATATTTCACTTCCACTGAAACGATAACAACAGTATCCCTCCTGAGCTTTCAGAGATAAAATCTCAGCCTTCATCAACGCACTCCTTGCAGACGTTTCATTGAACTCCTTGCAGGAACTTCTCACTCAAGAAGAGAAACAATTGAAACTCATTCTCTCTCTCTCTCAGACTTCAAACATTTAACAAGAAATCATACTTAAATATCATAACAACAAATGCATGATAGAGAGGATAAAACAACCATAAGCAGATTGATTAGCATGTATACAAAGAAAGCATCATAACACCATGAGTCTGAATCAAAGATTCATATATTAATTCAAAGCTCCTATACATGGGATTCTTCTCTACAACTCTTTTCTACATCTCTCCTCTTCTCCATGCTAATGTGATTAATTGATCTAATTATGATTGATACAATGATACAAAGATGAGGGTGTCTATAGTCATTTCCCCTCCTATTCCTAAAACTGTAAATTCTGTAATTTAAATCTACCTACTTTCATTAACTGGGTATAAATGCCTCTACCTCCTACAGATGAGAGAGAATCACTCATGATCTATTTAAAATATGAAAGTACGCTTCCTTTTAACCATTACATTAATGCTTCAAAAACATTTCCAAAACATTCAAAATTCATGTTGCACTTTCCAGCTGTCTTTTGCCTTCATGCTTGCTTAGCTGGCTACTTGCGATGCTCCTACATTAGATCTCCTATGGGAATGATTTTGGGAGTGATGGTGACGTCTGCTACCACTCATTGATCTTCCTTTCTTCTCAGGGGTCCAGTGGTTTCTTGATATGCCGGAGCCACTCTCCTTATCCAAATTATTTTCAATTATGCCTAGCATTTTCATTAACTTCATATTGAAGTATTCGTGTTTTTCCTTGGCATTCATAAGCCTCTCATTATCATCCTTGTGGCTCTAGAAATCTGTCTACAATTTTTTGATGGTCTCAACCAAATTTATGTCTTCCTCTTTTTCTCCTCCATGTCCATTGGATTTGGTTGCTTCCAAACCAAAATGTACATTAAACCCTTTGATTTCATCTTCTTGGCTGAAGAATACCTGTGTATCCTACATCTCTCTGCACTTTGTGCTGACTCTCATCTGAAAACTATTAATTCTGCAAAAATCTGTGGAGCCAATAGAACTTTTTCAAGATAAATGTTCTTAATAGTTTCATGAAAACATGAACCATTTTGACTCATTAATATATATCATACTTCTTTTCTTATGATTTCCTGAGAAATTGATTATTTAGATCCAATTTCTAGGTGAACGGTTATCTTCCAATGTTCAAGACCTTTCCAATGCCTACTTCCATGCTCAATTCTGATTTTTGAGTAGGAAGTTATGTATATTTGAACAATTTGTCCCTTTCATGTTCTTAAACAAAGTCTTGGGCGCTAACCCCTTTCCTTTGACCCCCAAATTCAGGTTAGCCAGGGCTGTGACCAAGCACTAATCATTAGTCTCTTATCCTGTGCTTTGGGCATCTGGGGCTCCATAAGTTCGAGGCTTCGGAGGATCTACCTCCATTACTATATATTTTCCTCAAATGCCAATTCTCTGAATACTCTGAGGATGTACCGATCAACAATACTTATTCCTTATTTAGATATATGGTGGACAAGAGCTCCAATAATATGGGCTTCAATGGTTTCCAAAGTACATCACAAAAAATCTCTTAGACCTCTAAACCACCATAGATCCCCTCTCTTACCTCCACGTGTCATCTCCTGATCAATGGTTGAGATTAACTCTGACCCTCCAAGACTTCTCGACTTACAACATCTGTAACTCAAATCCTCCAGAGTACTTATTCTCCAGACCTTGGGATCTGGTGCCACATGTCCTCAGTGATCAACAGTCTTGATGGACTCCAGCCTTTGGGCCTCCAGAATTCCTTGACCTCAACTACCTACACCTTGAATACTCCAAACCACAGGATCTATCACCGCATGTCCCCTCTCAATGAACGATGAGGATTTACTCCGATCTTTGGAGCTTCGATGGTTTTTCCTTCCTCTCACTTCATTTATTCCAAATGTTGAAGTGGAGAACTCCTGGGGTCCACTTAGTACTACACACCTTGTTTTTACGTGGCAGATTGCAAGAAGTGGACACGTGGCCCAATATGAAGGATGACACGTGTCAAGTTATAATTGCACAATCAACCTTTCAAAATATAAAAACACACTGACATGTGGCATGCATCTTGTATTTCCAAGTCACCCCTGGTGATGCCACCTAGCCACGTCACTTTGGAACTTAGTGACTTTGGGACTCTAGGACTTTGAAGGTCTGAAAGTTCTTCCAGCAACTTCTCATGAATGTCGAACTCTCGAACTACTTAATCTCCCATGACCCATGAAGTACAATTGTCACCAATTAAAGTGGTGACACATGTTAGGTTTCAATCGGTCCTAAGGGCCTATCAAAATTACGAAAATGAGTGACACGTGGCATACCTAGGTAGGTCCACTTCACCCTAGGTGATGTCATATCACCATGTCATATCTGATGTCATCTCACCATGTCATATTGGTATCAAGATATGTCTATAGAACCATTGTTCACAACACCACAACAAAAGGTTCCTCAATAGAAGACCCCTACAGGGGACTACCACAAACAGTCACAGTTAGGCTTGTTGACAAAACACACTAGGATCTTATGCTAGTAGGAAAACAACTTCTACTTTAGGGCTAAGCGTATTGGACTAGAGATGGGTGTTTGGCATGTGGAGAGCCACCTTACCAGCATGACCGTCCATTTGAAAAGGTCAGATTGGTCAAGTCAACTGGACACACTACTGATTTGGAGATGGGCATGGCCCACAAGATTCATGACCACGGGGAATCACCTCTAGGCCAAGCACCATTCCACGGTGCTCGAGGTGTCAAGAACCATCGCCAACCAACCCTTTAGTATTTGTTAGATTCTGGTGCTATAGAGAGCTCTATTCTTAAGTATTGCACTGAATGGATTCAGGTAAAATCATTCGACAAGATGAGTTTAGATTCCTTGATATATCTTCGGGTGCCAATCAAATAGATGGAGTAAGGGGTATGATCTGTCGCTTTAACCTGGGGATAGTGAAACAAAGTCTGACCTACATCACGATCTTAAGATATTATGAAGACGTGATTAGTATGGACTAGTGGGAATCGCATGATGCAATACTCAACGGTGAGATGAAGTGGTTAAGTTGGACCGACGTTGAGGGACAAAGAAGTGTGATTGTAGGATGAAAACAAGGAGTATCCTTGAGGTTCACTTCTTCCCTACAATGACATAAGAGCTTGTGCAAGAATGAAATCTATATGCAATCTTGGCCCTAAACAACAAGGGTGTGATAGAAGGATTAGAAGGACCTTCCCCGAGCACAAGTACAGCTGACATGTTTCAAGAAAATTTCCCTGATTATTGCCCATAAGAGAGTTGGAATTTAAAATAGGCTCAAACCTTGGAAAAAAACCAATTGTGAGAGAACGTTATCGGATTTCAACCCCTAAGTATAGGAGTTGAACATGCAACTGAAGGAGTTAGATATCATTTTCTGGATTAACTGTGTAGTGTAAGTCATTAATATATAACCCATATCCATGAGTATTAGTCACAATTGACCAATAATTCTCATGATTTGAATAGTCCACTTAGCACTCATTGCATCGGGTGATGCTCACAGGGGTGAAGAAATGGGATTGAAACCAATGAAATGAATTGCATAGCATCAATCATCACCTCTGGGGCTTGCACTCAGTAACCGAAGGAGTTAGATATCATTTTCAGGATTAACTGTGTAGTGTAAGTGATTAATCTATGACCCATATCCATGAGTATTAGTTGTAACTAACCAATAATTCTCATGATTTGAATAGTCCACTTAGCACTCATTGCATCGGGTGATGCTAACAGGGGTGAAGAAATGGGATTGAAACTAGCCAAATGAATCGCATAACATCAATCATCACTTTCGAGGCTTGCACCCAGTAACCAGGACTTCCAAGGTGGTCACCCATCCCAAGACACCTCTGGCTCAAGCATGCTCAACTGTGGAGTTTTCCCCACAATCAAGCCCACTTAGCTTGCTACCCCATTTGCAAAACCTTAGCAAGTATTGTGCCTTATGAACTATCCCATTAGAGCTCCCTTCACTCTTATTATTTAAGCATAGAGGGGATTCCGCAGTGCAACATATTAGATATCATTTTCGGGATTAACTGCGTAGTGTAAGTTATTAGTCTATGACCCATATCCATGAGTATTATTCGCAACTGACCAATAATTCTCATGATTTGAATAGTCCACTCAGCACTCATTACATCAGGTGATGCTCACAGGGGTGAAGAAATGGGATTGAAACTAGCGAAATGAATCGCATAGCATCAGTCATCACTTTTGAGGCTTGCACCCAGTAACCAGGACATCCCATGAGGTCACCCATCCCAAGACGCCTCTGTCTCAAGCGCTCTTAACTGTGGAGTTTTCCCCACAATCAATACCACTTAGCTTGCTACCCCATTTGCAAAACCTTAGCAAGTATTATGCCTTATGAACTATCCAGTTAGAGCTCCCTTCACTCTTATTATTTAAGCATAGAGGGGCTTCTGCAGTGCAACATATTAGATATCATTTTTGGGATTAACTGCGTAGTGTAAGTCATTAAGATATGACCCATATCCATGAGTATTAGTCGCAACTGACCAATAATTCTTATGATTTTAATAGTCCACTTAGAACTCATTGCATTGGGTGATGAAATGGGATTGAAACTATCAAAATGAATCACATAGCATCAATCATCACTTATGGGGCTTGCACTCGGTAACCAGGAATTCCCAAGTGTTCACCCATCCCAAGATGCCTCTGACTCAAGTGTGCTTAACTGTGGATTTTTTCCCACAATCAAGCCCACTTAGCTTGCTACCCCATTTGCAAAACCTTTGCAAGTATTGTGCCTTATGAACTATCTAGTTAGAGCTCCCTTCACTCTTATTATTTAAGCATAGAGGGGCTTTTGTAGTGCAACATATTAGATATCATTTTCGGGATTAACTGCGTAGTGTAGGTCATTAATATATGACCCATATCCATGAGTATTAGTCACAACTCACCAATAATTCTCTTGATTTGAATAGTCCACTTAGTACTCATTGCATCGAGTGATGCTCACAGGGGTGAGAAATGGGATTGAATCTAGCGAAATGAATTGCATAGCATCAATCATCACTTCTGGGGTTTGCACCCAGTAACCAGGACTTCCTAGGTGGTCACCCATCCCAAGACGCCTCTGGCTCAAGCATGCTTAATTGTGGAGTTATCCCCACAATCAAGCCCACTTAGCTTGTTACCCCATTTGCAAAACCTTAGCAAGTATAGTTCCTTATGAACTATCTAGTTAGAGCTCCCTTCACTCTTATTATTTAAGCATAGAGGGGCTTCTGTAGTGCAACATATTAGATATCATTTTCGGGATTAACTGCGTAGTTTAAGTCATTAATATATGACCCATATCCATGAGTATTAGTTGCAACTGACCAATAATTCTCATGATTTGAATAGTCCACTTAGTACTCATTTCATCGGGTGATGCTCATAGGGGTGAATAAATGGGATTGAAACCAGCGAAATAAATCACATAGCATCAATCATCACTTCCCAAACTTGCACCCAATAACCAGGACTTCCTAGGTGGTCACCCATCTCAAGACGCCTTTGGCTCAAGCGCGCTTAACTATGGAGTTTTTCCCACAATCAATCCCACTTAGCTTGCTACCCCATTTGATAAACCTTAGCAAGTATTGTGCCTTATGAACTATCCAATTAGAGCTCCCTTCACTCTTATTATTTAAGCATAGAGGGGATTCCATAATGCAACATATTAGATATCATTTTCAGGATTAACTACGTAGTGTAAGTCATTAATCTAAGACCCATATCCATGAGTATTAATCGCAACTGACCAATAATTCTCATGATTTGAATAGTCCACTTCGCACTCATTGCATCGGGTGATGCTCACATGGGTGAAGAAATGGGATTGAAACCAATGAAATGAATCACATAGCATCAATCATCACTTCCGGGGCTAAGACCCGGTAACCAGGACTTCCTAGGTGGTCACCCATCCTAAGACACCTCTAGCCCAAGCGTGCTTAACTGTGGATTTTTCCCCACAATCAAGCCCACTTAGGTTGCTACCCCATTTGCAAAACATTAGCAAGTATTGTGCCTTATGAACTATCCAGTTAGAGCTCCCTTCACTCTTATTATTTAAGCATAGAGAGGATTCTATAGTGCAACATATTAGATATCATTTTCGAGATTAACTACGTAGTGTAAGTCATTAATATATGACCCGTATCCATGAGTATTAGTCGCAACTGACCAATAATTTTTATGATTTGAATAGTCCACTTAGCACTCAATGCATCGAGTGATGCTCACAGGGATGAAGAAATGGTATTGAAACCAACGAAATGAATCGCATAACATCAATCGTCACTTTCGGGGCTTGCACCTAGTAACCACGACTTCTTAGGCGGTCATCCATTCCAAGACGCCTCTGGCTCAAGCACGCTTAACTATGGATTTTTCCCCACAATCAATTCCACTTAGCTTGCTAACCCATTTGAAAAACCTTAGCAAGTATTGTGCATTAAGAACTATCTAGTTAGAGCTCCCTTCAGTCTTATTATTTAAGGATAGAGGGGCCTCCGTAGTGCAACATATTAGATATCATTTTCGCGATTAACTGCGTAGTGTAATTCATTAATATGTGACCCATATCCATGAGTATTAGTCGCAACTGACCAACAATTCTCATGATTTGAATAGTATACTTAGCACTCATTGCATCGGTTGATGCTCACAGGGGTGAAGAAATGGGATTGAAACCAGCGAAATGAATTTTATAGCATCAATCATCACTTCCGAGGCTTGCACCTGGTAACCATGACTTCCCAAGTGGTCACCCATCCCAAGATGCCTCTGACTCAAACGCGCTTAACTGTGGAGTGTTCCCCACAATCAAGCCCACTTAGCTTGCTACCCCATTTGCAAAACCTTAGAAAGTATTGTGCCTTATGAACTATCCCGTTAGAGCTCCCTTCACTCTTATTATTTAAGCATAGAGGGGCTTTCGCAGTGCAACATATTAAATATCATTTTCGGGATTAATTGCGTAGTGTAAGTCATTAATCTATTACCCATATCCATGAGTATTAGTCACAACTGACCAATAATTCTCATGATTTGAATAGTCCACTTAGCACTCATTGCATCGGTTGATGCTCACAGGGGTGAAGAAATGGGATTGAAACCAACGAAATGAATCGCATAGCATCAATCATCACTTTCAGGGCTTGCACCCAGTAACCAGGACTTCCTAGGTGGTTACCCATCCTAGGATGCCTCTGGATCAAGCACGCTCAACTGTGGAGTTTTCCCCACAATCAAGCCCACTCAGCTTGCTACCTCATTTGCAAAATCTTAGAAAGTATTGTGCCTTATGAACTATCCAGTTAGAGGTCCCTTCACTCTTATTTTTTAAGCATAGAGGGGCTTCCACAATGCAACATATTAGATATCATTTTTAGGATTAACTGGGTACTGTAAGTCATTAATATATGACCCATATCCATGAGTATTAGTCACAACTAACTAATAATTCTCATGATCTGAATAGTCCACTTAGCACTCATTGCATCGGGTGATTCTCACAGGGGTGAAGAAATGGAATTGAAACCATCAAAATGAATCGCATAGCATCAATCTTCACTTCTGGGGCTTACACCCGGTAACCAGGACTTCTCAAGTGGTCACCCATCCCAAGATGCCTCTGGCTCAAGTGTGCTTAACTATGGATATTTCCCCACAATCAAGCCCACTTAGCTTGCTACCCCATTTGCAAAACCTTGGCAAGTATTGTGCCTTATGAACTATCTAGTTAGAGCTCCCTTCACTCTTATCATTTAATCATAGAGGGGCTTCCACAGTGCAACATATTAGATATCATTTTCAGGATTAACTACGTAGTGTAAGTCATTAATATATGACCCATATCCATGAGTATTGGTCGCAACTGACCATTAATTCCTATGATTTGAATAGTCCACTTAGCACTCATTGCATCAAGTGATGCTCACAGGGGTGAATAAATGGGATTCAAACCAGCGAAATGAATCGCATAGCATCAATCATCACTTCCGGGTCTTGCACTCGGTAACTAGGACTTCTGAGGTGGTGACCCATCCCAATACGCCTCTAGCTCAAGTGGGCTTAACTAAAATGATATCTAATATGTTGCACTATCGCAGCCCCTCTATTCTTAAACTCAAGGAGTTTCTGGACCTAGGAGTTGTACGTCGAAGTATGTCACCTTGGGGTGCTCCAGTCATCTTCTTATAGAATAAGGATAGGTTGTGGAGACTTTGCTTTACTACTATCAAGTATTCCTTGATGACATATTAATATATTCTCAGAGGATGGAATAACTTGATAAATATTGTACTTGGTTCTACAGTGTTTGTGAGGGAACAAATCACGAGAACTGTCGAAACTATATTTTATCAATCGCGGATTCATCAATTGGGCATGTTATCTCTGGCGGAGGTATGGTTGTGGATCGAGTGAAGGTATAGTTTATTAGGGAATGGCCTACGTCAACGAACGTACCATAAGTATGTGACTTCATGGGTTTAGATGGATATTATCTATGGTTCATCGAGGGTTTTTCGAAGATAACAATCCGATTACGGAATTGCAAAAGAAGAACAAGAATTTTTTTTGGACCAAGAAATGCGTGGAAGCATTTCGAAGGCTCAAGGAGTTGTTGACGACAACGTTGATACTAAAATTAGTTGACTTGGATAAGGAATTATTTGTATGCACTGACGCATCTGAGGAGGGCTTAGATGGAGTCTTGATGCAAGATGGTCGAGTGATTTCTTACACCTCAAGGAAGCTAAGAAGGCATGAGGATAACTACGCGATACACGATTTGGAAATTTTATCCATTGTGTATGCCCTGAGAGTGGAGAACCACTACCTGATTGGGCGAAAAATCGAACTAAAAATGGACCATTGTGGTTTACAACACATTTTTACGCAAGGTGGCTTGAATGCGCAACAAAGGTGTTGGCCGGAAATGCTTAGCGAGTAAGACTTCGAGATTACCTACAAAAAGGAACAGTGAACAGAGTGGTTGATGCATTGAGTGAGAGAGCATGCATATTTTCGATGATACCTCTTCGAAAGAATCTACGTGAAAAGATTCTAACTATGCAGAAACTGGCATAAAGAACTTAAAGAATTTATCAGACCAAACACCTTTTGGTACCCAATTTTGAGTGACTTACTATAGAAAACGATGGATTAATAAGAATATAATAAATGGATTTACAAACCCCCATTGATGACTTGAGAAGTTGATCTTAAATGAAGCTCATAGAGTAGTGTACATGGCTCATCTTGGAGTCACGAAGATGAGCGCAAACCCTAATCCCTCCTTCTTATTGTAGGGATGAATGTGAACATAGTTATCTACATGGTGAAGTGTCTAGGACATCAGGAAGTGAAGGCTGAACATAGACATTCGACAGGATTATTGCACCACATAATTTTCCAGAAGAGAAATGGGAGGTCATTTTGATGGAATTTATTGTTGGATTGTCATTAATTGCAATCAGGCATGACTAGATTCTCCTAATAGTTGACACTCTGAAAAAGAGTGCACACCTTTTTCCATGTACGTATGACACATCAAGCTCCGAGTATAGCTATATTTTATATCAGAAAAATATTAAGGCTGCCAGACATACCAAAAGAATCATATCCAATAATGGAATCGATGTTTGCAAGACGATTTGGGATGATTTCCCAAGAGGCCTTGAGAACACCACTGGAATTTAGGGCAGCACGTCCCTGAGATAGTCAGGCTGACCATACGAATAAACCAAATTTGGAAGGTTGTGTTGCGTATGTGTGTTTTGGACCAACAAAAATGTTGGGAATAGTTCTTTCCATTAGTTGTGCTTACGTGAAACAATATCCATTAAGGTATCGTTAATATGGCACCATGGAGTTCCTCTACTAGCGACCGTATCGGACACCTTTGAGTGGGGATAAACTTGAGGAAGGGGTCCTAGTAGGATGAGAAGCGATCCAAGAAATGGAAGAACAAGTACAAATGATAGGAAAAAGGGTTGGAAGAAGCGTAAGATCAACATAAGGGTTTTTTCGATGTGCATGGCGTAACCATGATTTTGAAGTGCCTAACGGCTAGTCGTGCCACATTCCTTGAGGCGTTGCTCGATATTTATCTTGTATCTATGTGTGAATTTAGGACAGGGATCCTACGCATGTGATTGGATTGAGTTCTTGGCGGATTTTGGGTGAGGCTAAGCTCACGGCGGAGCCAATCTTCTTTCTGGCCATCGCATTCGACAGCTACGACATCAAACTGTCGATCAGGTCAAGGACCAGTGGAACAATTATAGTCCACACTCGACAATCTGGAAGGACCCATATGAAATGAGTCAGTAGTTTCCATTTTTGTTTGATAGCTAGACTTATAGATATTGTGATATATTTTATTTCGACACTTGTATACTGTGAAACTTCAAGACAAAGTTTAAAACAAGAGGGGGTTTATGTAACATCCCACTCTTTCATACACCTGATTGAAATTATTCTTTCAGGACACTTGCGTGCAAGTGATCTGGTATATAATACGATTGACTGTTTTGATTATGATTATGAGATGTTGTGGATCTGATGATATGTTATTTTGTTATATTTTTATTGACATGTGCTATTGACCGGTTTTTCCTTAGTGTGCAGGACTTTGTACGTTTGAGGATGTCGAGGGCATTGATGGATCTCCTTGGACTCCAGATTGAGTCAGGGAGTGGACTGTCATGGTTTGAATTTTTTTCTATTACATATGTGACATATGACTAGATATTATGATGTCGATTTTTATCACTAACACGTTTCATTGATGGATGCAGGTTGATGATAGGTTCCTAACCAGACTCACATTAGGATTAAGGGGGTCACGCAGGACAACTACAGATATGGAGGGAGAGATGTGGAAGCAGCCCACAACCTACTAGCACTCTCGTCTTGGCTCGAACTGTAGGTTAACGATTACCTAGTTCAAGAGATCCACGATGTTGTGAGAGAAGACTGTGACAGTCACTCACGATTATTCTAAGGGACGCACAATAAGGCAGGGTCCTTATTCCTTAGAGGCCCTTAGTCTCCCACAAGGTCACTAGACGTAGTATTGACTCTAGGGTTTTGACGTCTACCAAAATCATTCAAAAGGTGAGTGGCACCCTTGGAGCACATAGTGCATCTTGAAGGGCACATCAGTAAATGAAATGTTAATGAAGGTGAGTGGCACCCTTGGAGCACGTAGTGCGTCTTGAAGGGCACACCGCGATTCTAACACTGGTAAGTTACTAAACTTAGTACCTAGAAAACTGTGTCACCTTAGGACTTGGTCAGCCCTAAAATGAAGGTTGTGTAAGTAAAGAGTAATAATTATAATTTTCCCTTAAAAACTATTGTTGAGCCTAGTGAATTTAAAACCTAGGTCTATGTAGGGCATGTGAACAAAAAAAAAAGTGGACATTTAAAAAGGGGGGGGATAAAGAAAATTCAAACATAAATAATTAAAGTAAAATTTTAACAAAGGATTAAATTATTAAAAAGGAAAATTGTTGTTCATAAATTTGAACTTAAATAAAAAGGGGAAACTTAAAGAAAAGGGAAATGTCAAACATAGTAGGGAATCTAGTCCTTGGAACTTTCTAATTGTGAACTCAACTAGGATTTAAGTAAGGCGTCGATCATTTAAGAATTGTAAGGGAATAAAGGGACACCAAGGAGCATTTTTAGGAACTCTTTTAGGTGGGTGAGGGAAATAGGAAAATTAATTAATTAATTAATTAATTTTCTGGTGCAACTAAGGGATCGAGTGACAAGTGTATGGGGGAGATTTTTCCTAAATCAAATTTAATAAAATGAATCTAATGAGGGTTTTGTTAAGAACCAAATATCAATATAGAATAGAAAAACCTCAGAAAAAGTATTCAACGCCTTGAAAAAGAGATAATTTCATATAATAAGCCTCTTCGAGGGGGCAACCTCCTTTACCCCACTTAAATGTTCAAGTACAAGATGATTGAAAATGAAAATGTCTCCTTGGTATATATAGGAGACTAGGAAGTATAATTACAACTAATGGCCTAAAGCCGACATAAATAAAATAACATTACTAATATAATATGCCCCAATTAAGGAGTAATGAGCCAATATTAGGGCTTAAAATGCCCCTCCCCTTGAGACAAGTGTTGTCCGCAATGCTTGAGTAAATCTGGATGCTTCTATATAAAAGACTCATCTTCCCAAGTGGAATCATTAGCCGATAGTTTCCTCTATTTATGAGATACTCTGAAATGGATCTATTCCTCAGCTAGAGAATTCTTGTATCAGTGATGGATTCAGGCTCCAATATGATTTTTCCTTCTTTGTCAAGTTCTGGCAATATAGTTTGAATTGGGATCTTGTCGCCTATAACATTCTTTAATCATGAAACATGGAAAATTGGGTGTATTCGTGAAGATGCAGACAACTCCAATTTGTATGCCACAGTACCAATCTTTTTCAACACCTTATAAGGGACATAGTACTTTAGTGATAATTTATTATCCTTCTTGGCTTGCTTGAGGGACATCTGTTTGTATGGTTGTAGTGTTAAAAACACCCAATCCCCTACTCCAAAACTTCTTTCACTACAATGTTGATCTGCTTGTTGTTTCATGCGATTATGTGCCATGGCTAGGTTGTCCTTTAAGATTTAGAGAACTTGTTATTGATTCTCGATGTGATCTTCCACTGCTTGAACCTTAGATTTTTCTTTTATAGAAGAAGTGATGGAAGGAGGGTGGCATCCATAAAGTGCCATAAATGGTGTCATTTTTGTTGCAGTATGAAAGGAAGTGTTATACCACCATTCTGCCAAGGGTAACCATTTGAACCGTTGTGTTTGTTTATCATAGACAAAGCAACGAAGGTAGCCTTCCAAACATTTGTTCACTATCTCAGTTTTTCCATTAGATTGAGGATGATAGGATGAGCTATGAGCCAATTGAGTACCAAAACAAGAAAATAATTATGTCCAAAAATGTCTAGTGAAGATGGGATCTCTGTCACTTACAATAATCTTGGGGTTGCCATGTAGCTTTTGAACCATCTCCATGAATTTGGTGGAAACTGTACTAGATTTGAAGGGATGAGAGAGTGCACAAAAGTGTGCATACTTGGTCAGTCTATCAACAATCACCATGATGACACTCTTCCTTCAGGCTTTGGTAACACTGTGATGAAATCCATGGAAACCTCTCCCAACACTGACTTGGGATGGATAATGGTTTTAAAGTACCTGGGGTCTTAATTGTTTCCACCTTATTTTGTTGGAAAACCAAACATTCTGCCAGAAACCTTTGAACATCAGTTTTAAGGCCATCCCAAAAAAAATCCTTCTTGACTCTGGTAGGTTTTCAAAAATCCCGAGTGCCCTCCTACTGGAGAGGTGTGCAATTCCAATAGTACGTTTTGTTTGAGTTTGGATTTCTTACATAAATATAAGCGATCTTTATACCATAGTGAATCATTTTTCCATGTAAATGTATCTGATGCACTGGAATCCTGCTGCAACCTTTGAATGAGAGTCCACACTTTTTCGTCATTCTTTCATTCATCCCTTTCTTCTATTATCCAATTGGTTTGGATGATCGAGATAGCACAGAGAAAGGCCTCAACATATTCATCCTTTCTTAAGAGTGCATATCCCACAACATTTTTCTTCCCCTTTTTATAGACGATTTCAAAATTATAACCCAATATCTTGGTTACCCATTTTTGTTGTTCTTCTGAAGATAGTCTTTGTTCCAAGAAGTATTTAAGATTATCATGATCTGTTTTGACCTTGAAGTGCCTACCTATTAGGTAAGCACGCCATTTCTTCAATGCATGTAGTATTTCCATCATTTCCTTCTCATAAATGGGTTTTTGTAAGTCCTTTCCCTTGAGTGGTCGACGTTCAAAAGCTAGGGGTCTTCCTTCTTGCATTAGGACAACACCAATTCCATTTCCTGATGCATCACATTCCACAATTAAGGTTTTTGTGAAGTCTGGAGTGGTCAAGACAGGAGATTTACACATCACCTCTTTAAGTTGTTAAAAATCTTTAGTTGCCTCTGGAGTCCATGAAAATGAATCCTTCTTAGTTAGTCCATTAAAGGTGCTACTATTCTTCCATAGTTCCAAACAAACTTTCGGTAGTAACCTGTCAAACCCAAAAATCCTTTAAGATTCCTCAATGTTTTGGGAATTGTCCAGTCCATCATGGACTTAATCTTGTTAGGGTCTACCTTGACACCTTCATGAGATACAATATGACCCAAATACTCTACCTCCTTTACTCCAAAGAAACAATTGGATGGTCTGGCATATAGTTGTTTCTCCTTTAGTAGTTGTAGCACCTTGTCAACATGTCGCACATGATCTTCCCAAGACTTGCTATAGATTAGTATATCATCAAAAAATACTTACACAAATTTTCGAACGAAGGGCTTGAAAATGGAACTCATAAACCCTTGGAATGTGGAAGGTGCATTTGTAAGGCCAAAAGGCATGACCAAAAATTCATAATGGCCTTCATGAGTTCGGAATGTTGTTTTTGGGATCTCTTCTTCCTTCATCCTGATTTGATGATACCATGAACGGAGATCCAATTTTGTGAAATAGATTTCTCCATGTAGTTCATCTAACAATTCATCAATGACGGGAATGAGAAACTTATCTTTAATAGTGATCTTGTTGATCTCTCTATAATCTGGACACATATGCCATGAGCTATCTTTCTTGAATACCATTACCACTGGTGTGGAGTAAGAACTTTGGCTAGGTCTAATAATGCCAACCTCTAACATTTCTTCAACCATGTGCTCAATTTCACTCTTCTGGGTGTAACGGTATCTGTATGGCCTGATTTTAGGATGAACACTCCCAAGAATTAGGTGAATTTCATGATCATGATTTCGAGTGGGTGGAAGACATTTGGGAATATCTTCAAATACTTTGGAATGCTTATCAATGATCCTTTGGAGATCTTAAGGAATAGATGGCTTATATGTTTGAACATCTAGTGAGCATAGTTGTGCAATAACGCCTTGATGCCCCTTTTTCAATAATTTTTTCATGCCATTAGAGCTTATCACCTTACTAGGTTTCCCTGTGGTACCTCTTAACTCAATTTCTATTCCTTCTAATGAAAATTTCATGAAAAGTTATTGAAAATTAAAAGCCATTGTTTCTAATGATTGTAACTGTTGGATTCCTAGTACAACATCTACACCACCCATGGGTATAGAAATCGCTGGACTATTCATTACATATTCCCCCATAGTAAGTTTGATCTTATTGCATTTTCCTGAGCAATTGATAGTTCCTCCATCTGCAATCATTACTTGAAACTATGGCATTGGATATACAAAGCAATTGAGAGCTTTGGATAATTTATAGTGAATGAAATTATGAGTACTGCCAGAATCAATTAGGACTATTACCTTTTTCTTTTTGATGTATCCTTCAATATTGAGGGTTTGAGGAGTGTTATTTCTAGCCAATACATTACACGATATCGTGGGATTCAACTCTTCAGATGAAATTGATTCTATGTTTTCATCTTGAGATGGTTCTTGTTCTTGTTCTTCTTCCCCTTCACAATCTATGTAGAATAATTTGTTCTCACCACACTTATGTCCCTTACTGTACTTGTTGTCACAATTAAAGCATAAACCTTTTTCTTTTCTTTCCTCCAATTGTTGAGGTGTCAACCTTGTAGGTTGAGGTGTTTTAGAA
>ML778774.1:526868-571686 GCA_009831015.1 Picea engelmannii | reverse complement strand
TCATGTTGAATGTTATCCTTTAAAGTTCCTATGAATACATCAATAAAGTGCTCATCTGGAATATCGGTTACCTTTATATTCAATCTTTGGAAGTTCTCAATGTGCTCGGTAACTGAACCCTTTTTCTTGAGATTTATCAATTGCCTAAAGAAGGTATTGCTCCTTGTATCCTCATAGTGTGCTATCATCTCTTCCGTGAAAATTGTCCAAGTGACGAGTGATTTGCGAGAACAAATTCATTGATACCATACAAATTGATTAGGTTCTAAATATAAACAAACAATTCGTACCTTTTCTGTATGTGGCACATTATGTAGATCAAAGAATTGCTCCATCTGAAGTATCCATGTGATTGGGTCCTTGCCATCAAACTTCCTCATATCAATCTTAGGAACGTGGTTGGTCTTCAACCCAAAGTTGGAGTTTCTCGATTCTTGATTCACCTTCCTTGTGTCCTCATCATGAATTTCATGGGATGCATTTTCACTTTCAGGTGTCTTCTCTGTTACTAAATTTTTCAATACTTCCATGATCTCCTCTTTTAAACCATCCATCTTTGCCTCCAACTTAGCTTCCATATATTATAGTTCATATTTTGTTACTATCTTCTTTTTTAAATCATTTATGTGCCTACGCATTTCTTCACCTTTATCAAGAGTCCAATTAGGATTTTTTGGAGGCTTATTTGGTGTAGAAGTTCCCTTTTTGGGTGGCATGTTGGCCAAGTATCACTTTTGAACCTTGATTTTGAGGTGGTTCTACTAGACAATCTTTCTTCTATTGTATCTCCCAAGTTTCGGCCCTTCTGGTATGAAGCTTTCTTTTATGTAGTTCTCTGATATTTCTTTTCTACAATTCCACAAGTCTGATCAAAATTGGATGTGCCAAGTGGAATTTACAGTAACTTCCCCACAACTTGACTATTTTTGGCCTTTCTAAGAGATCTCACTTGTGTAGCATGCCCCGCACAAAATATTTAATATACAATTGTGAAACTCATACCATAAATACTACAGACTGTCCACGATCCAATGAAACCAGTCCCACTCAATTTGGATACTCTAGGAATAAGTTATGCTTGTCTTACCTGGAACACCTTCTTGAGACTAGTCAATAGGACTAGTCAAATACCCTATCTTACACAGGGTGTATCTACAAATTTAAGATGACCCAGAAGATGAAAATTTTACCACAGGTACATTACTAATTTTTGTGAATATTCTCCAAATTTCAGGTTCTAAAATGTTACTTGAATTTTTTTATAGCAACAATTCCGCAATGAATCAGTTCAAGATGATTCCAGAACCCTATCTTGTACAGGCGGTATCTTCGAAAGTATAAGGCCTCAGGAGATGAAATTTGAACCCAACGTACCTTGATCCATCTACTAAATATCCTCCAATATGTTCCTTATGAAATGTTGTAGAAAAAAATTTATAGAACAAATTCCAAGGTGTCTCAGATGTAGCAGCGAAACCCCAAGACCTTGAGCTCCGATACCATATGTTAAGAACCAAATATCAATATAGAATAGAAAAACCTCAAAAAAAGTACTCAACGCCTTGAAAAAGAGATAATTTCAAATAATAATCCTCTTCAAGGGGGCAACCTCCTTTAAACCCACTTAAATGTTCAAGTACAAGATGATTCAAAATGAAAATGTCTCCTTGGTATATATAGGAGACTAGGAGGTATAATTAAAACTAATGGCCTAAAGCCAACATAAATAAAATAACATTACTAATATAATATGCCCCAATTAAGGGGTAATGAGCAAATATTAGGGCTTAACAGGTTTGGAAAACTAATCACTAAGAAAAATATATAAAAAGGATGGCGGAGGAGGAGTATGGATGATGACTGGTGGGCGTACGTTTACGCTGTCGATATTTTTCTTGTGGGATTTGGGATACCCAGCTCGAAATGAGAGTGGTAGCTCGACCTTGCGAGGTGGGCTGCGTGCTATATTATTCCCTGGTTTGTGTGGATGGCCCCTTTGTGGCTCGGGGGGGATCAAGGGGAAGAAGAGTACCCTTAGCATTGGTTGAGAGGTATCGGTGAGGTCTCAGCGGTTAACAAGTAGGAGCTAGATAGAGCGCAAGCATGAGACAACCACTTTTTATTCTTCACCTTTGGTTATGGGTAATCAATGGGTCTAACCAGCGAATATTGATGACCATAGTTTCCTAAAATGACCAGAGGCATCAACAAATAATTCATCTAGTTGTGGTAAATCATTTAAAAATTTCCATTTAACTTCCAATTATTAAGTTTATTCAAAATTATTTGAGAAATTCCTTAGAGTACTAAATCCATAATTTGTATACAAATAGTGGCTAAGATGTTGTACATTGATAAATTGTTGACTATTAAACTTATTACACCAGTTCATAGTATAATGTATTTTTATGTATGTCCTAGATGTTTCTATTTAATCATTGTTTAATTGAAAGCACCTTGGGTGAACAGTAGGATATAAAGATATCGACATACAGTTGGTTATAAACTCCCCGTTCTTGTTAATTTTTAATTCAAGATATTAATCTTGGTTAGATTTGTTTTTTTTTATATTTTGAGTAGATATTAAATCATGAATAAACAATAATTATAATCCATTGTTGCAAACTAAATCTAACCAATCTTAATGACGTTAGGTTTCATCATGTTTATGAATAAACAATAATTATAATCCACTGTTGCAAACTAACAATGACCAGTCTATTGAGCACTCAAGACACCCTAAAGAGCCTATGTCGTTTTTTTTTACTTTTTGGGTACCACTTGATCTTTGCACTGTCTTATTTGATTTCATGTTGAGAAATATTTTGTCTTTGCTTATTATCATGACTCTCAATAGTTGTTCAGTTTTGTTTGAACTTATGAAACCCCATGACTTAAAAGGCCTTAACACCTGAAAAAGTAATGAACAGCCAAAACACTTCACCCGACACGCTTAGATTCAACATCGGAAGGAATTCAAAGAACAAAAAGAGCCACTCAGGAAACCTTAGTCACCGAGAACTGATCTCCATCAACATCGACAAAAGGAATTTTTTTTGTGTGTCAAAATCTTGCATACAAATATCGCCGATAGTCGATTCTCCTTTGGCATCGATAAAAGATGAGGGGAATAGACGTTAACAAATAAAGAAAATATATCGCCGATAGTCGATACCCAATGCACTTATTAGAATCAGGAAAAACCTAAAGGGAACCCAACAAACATTCTGACCACGCTAAAGAGTATTCCCAATCGTCGATCCCTGATGTGTTTTTGACATCGGGACTTTTTCGAGGAAGCTAATCTGAAGAAAGCACTCAACAGGTTTATCGTCGATCACCGACCTTGGATATGTTTTCAACACAAACAAGCTAAGGTTTTTTTTATAATGAATAACTTAAGAAACGTCCTGAATCTGATTAATACACACGAATTAGTTCATTGGTCTTCAACGCCACGTGTCTTTAACATATTGGAGAACTGTACGGTCTACTTTTACCTCGAGTCATTCTTGATTCCCTAGGTCCGAGTAACACCTTCGAGCCATATTTTCCATGGAAGCATTATACATTGATATCGATCTGCGTCGGATCTTTTTGAAAAGGACATCAATGAAAACGTTCATAGCACATCCTTGATCCTGTATCCCCGATCCACCCACTGAGAGAGAAACATGATGGGACATTTTAGCATTAGATACGATCGAATTTTGAGCATTTAAGGGGCTAATTAATATTGAATACTCCATTAGTGGCTACCTCATGCATCAATCAAAGAAACTGTTTAAAATCACCAATAGACCACTTCACTCCCGTGCCTCCGCCATCAACCCACGATGAATCTGAGTCGTAGATATTCGGTGATAGATCTGTTTAAATTTCACTCATCACCCGAATTGAATGGTTGATGCGAAACTGTAAGTTCTTCCCTGGTTTAAATTCTCTTAATACCTTGTAAACAAAATCATTATGCACGCAAGGAAATTCATAGAATCCAAAAAAGAAAGACAAGTAATTCGAAGGCTGCAGAGATCCCATGAGTATCAAAATAACCAAGTTTAGCAATCTTTACGGGTATGTATCCAAGTCTGTAGATTTTACATGGTTACAGTTCATATATTTTTTTATCTGGTTTTGTTCTTTACACAACCTCTAAAATTTTATTTTAAGTTGCAGGAACTATGTTTCCAAGAAATCCAACCACCAGATGATCGTCGAGGGCACCGAAGTTGAAAGAACCAGAGGTAGGTGAAGGCTCTTCTCCAGGGGCCACAAATCAATTAGTATACACTTCGAGGCTAGAACATGTCATTAAGATGTTGACAAAGAAGGATTTCATCTAGCCTCTGGCCTTTGGAGATACAGAGGCAAGGATAGGATCCAATATGGCACTCCCACATTAGGGAGAACTCTTTAACAATATCAGCTCGGAGGAATACCTAGAATATATACCACATAGTGATCCATATGTTAGAGCACTCAACGACAAAGTGTTCCCAAACATCCAAGGGTCGTACATGCATATGGTGGTGAGAAAAAATTCTATTTTTCCCTGTATTGAAGTCCTAAAGTGGCTCATTGACCACACAGACACACAAAAATGCTTGATCAACGATCAAAATGGTGGGTGTGTCGGATTGTTCTTACTGGTGGAAGTTTAGAAGTATTACAAGCTTAGATATCCTGAGGAGCATCTAAATACAGATTTCATCATGAAGTTCTATGAGTGCCATGACTCCAGCCAGGTGATGGCCTCATGGTGGAGGGAAGACAATAAATACACCAACCGAATCACTGGCTGGTACCAGATGGCCAACTTAAGGGAGACATACATCTATTTTATGGATCTCATCTACCGATTATATGGAGAGAAGGACTGCTCCATATTTTTAGAGGAATGGATGCCCTTAGATTACACAGTGGAAATCTCTGGGAGTGGTTTCAACTGGGGAGCTATCATTTCTAAACAACTGAGCATCTGTATACAACAGGCTCAGACACCGAAGGAAGGAGAGACACTATCTTTCTACATGGCTTCATATATTCTCGATGTCATGTGTGCCAGAAACATCTTCGATGACATAAATCTAAGTTGGCATGTTGCAGAGCTCCTGGTCCACGTTGTTATCACACTAAATTGCCTTGGGTTTTTAGTTTGTTTTTATCCTTTTTTAAGCCTTAGATTTTAATTTTTTAAGTTTTTAATTTTCATCCATTTAAAGTTTAGGTTTGTTAGGACCCCTTAGATAAATAAAGTGTTGAGTCATAACTCATGTTTGATCCTCAAATTGATTTTTGGACTTAGAACCATTTTAGTTCATGACTTAATTTTTGGTCCCCTTCATGATTTGTCACTAGGATCGATCCCTCCCACGACTAGACTGATGTGACACATCATTCTCCTCATTCATGACCTTGTAGGCATGCCTTACTATCCTTTCTTACATGTCCAATCATTTTTTAAATTGGAGCGCTTCCCACTCATCAGGCGGTTTCATAGCACCTTTCTCATTCATCATATTTCCATCACGAGTTATGATTACCACGACTGATGTCATGTTCCTTGTTTTCAGTGCCAGGAGTTGGTTAAATATACCTTCAAGATATCATATTTATGATCCCTGATAATGGTTTTTTATTTGAAAATTCAAGAATGATGCACTGCTCAAACTCACAGTTCTGACCAGGCGACAGCGGTGCGACAAAATCTGATGCTGAGGTAGCTTCAAGGGATGAAATGTTCATGAATTCATCCTAAGATTTTGCTGAAGCTTCAAACAGTTGTTTACTCCACAGGTATCAAGTGTTGCCTCCTCCACACATTAATTTTCACAAAGAATTAGCATTCAAAGTTTGGTTTATTAGGCTTGCACAGTTGTAAGGGACTCATCTTTGCATCATATCCTTGTCTCCTCTCTTTTCAAACCTGTGAGCTTCATTTTCTTGTATCAAAGTCTTATTACATATTCTCTCCATAGCTATTGAGGTTGAAAATATAAACAATTTATCCTCTGCATACGCATCGCGCTACCTAGAGGCCCTGCTTAACCCCGTTGTGTCTCCCTTGCTTCCTTTCATTTTTGAGTTAAGAAATTTTACCCAACTACAAAGGGCCAATCACAGATTACCCACTTAGTGTCTAAACTTCCTTACCTGTACAAATGTAAGGGTGGGATTCCCACAGTCAAAAGTTGGATTACTAGCACAAGTCTGTTTTAAAAGGTCATCCTTGAACAATTGAAGCCCGATTTTAATTCCTCCTAGTTATTACTACCCCATACGCCTTAAGAATCTCTCATTCTAAGCCATGGAGACTCCTCAGATGAAGAAGACACACAAAAGGGGCAAGGTGGTTAGAGGAAAACCTGTGGATGTGCGTCTTTTTTATACAGAGCCCATGGCAAGAGAGGTTTTTCAAAGAGTGGGATGCCTCTCCTTCTGCCAGGATATGCAAAGAGGCCATCTAGAGGTGACAAGACAATTTGCATTACATTTTGATGGCAGGAGAACCAGGGTTGAGGATTTAGAATTTGAGGTGACTGAGGCCTCTATTTCATATGCAACAAGAATTCCTATTATAGGTGAAAAGTGGTTTAAAGCCGTGGCTTTGAGTTCAGCCTATGCCAAAGATCTCCTTAAGCCTGAACATCAAGGCAGTGATTTGTCTAAAGGTGTGCCAAGAAATCGATTGATTGAACATTTTGAACAGGATATTGAAGATCATCCAAAGATATTTTACATGTGAAGGGAGGTTTAACACATTATACTAGTACCATATAAAGCTTTTGATACATTTTACTGATAAAGTTGAAATGAATATTACATACTACTTATTAAGGAGCATAGGTAAGATTTCATACAAGATTCAATCCAAGTCTAAGGATGTGGATACTAGCATCTTCCAATCTGGATTGATCAGAATGATAGTATCTGAGGAATTGGGTAAGAAAGAGATTTCATGGGAACATTTTGTTGTTGATTCTCACTTTAAATTGGATATAGCATCTTCTCCTCAATTGCAGATTGCAAGTCCTTTATCACCCACCAGTGTTGTTAAAGCAGGGACCAGTAGGAAGAGAAAGGGTAGATCCCCTATTTAAGTTTCAGAGGTCATCAAGCAAGTCACAGGAATGGAGGAGGAAGCTTGTCCTTCCCCACAGAGATATTTTTTACCACCTCCTCCACCAAGGTTAGAAGATGTCCCTTCTTCTACCAAAACCACATCCAAGAAAAGTAAGAAGCTACACTTCCCCTCTTCTCCTGCAGCAGCCAATACCAAGGGCAAAAGACCTTTCACAATATCATAAGTTCCCAAAGAGGTTTTTGAAGAATAGTCCCCATCAGAGATACCTATACTAAAGAAGAAGGGTAAAGGCATTAAAAATCATGTTGAAAGGAAAGAATAAACCCCTGTGCAAAAGAAGAAAAATAAAGACAAAGACATCAAGAATCTTGACGAAGCAGACAAGGAAATTCCCATGGAAGTGGAAAAGGAGACCGAGAAAAATCCTTTTGAGACTGTGCATGTCACTACTCCACCTGACAGTTAGACATTTAAAATATTGATCAGGAAACTTAGTGTTCGTTATGGAGCCTGATTATCTTCCTGATTCATAGGTCTTTTACTTTCAGCCGTGTTTATACCCCATGAAGTATTTACACCCCAGAAGTATGTACACTCTTCCATGCGGGGGATTGGATAGGGGGGGTATCCCCTCTGCGGGGTCTAGGGTGGCTATCCCCTCGACTAGGGGATCTAGGGGAAAGTTGGCCCTCGGCGGGGGTTCAGGGGCAGTGTCGCCCGATGGGGGTTCAGGGGTGAATCCCCCAAAGGAAAAATTGCCTTGTAAATGTATATTGTAATTTCATTGTAAATCTGGATCGTTCATTATAAGGTCGCAGATCTAACGGTAGAGATTATGTTAGGATTTTTTTCCCTAGAAGGAAACCCTCTTTTATGAGGGAAATGTACTGCAGCTATGGTTGATGGCGAATATTGTATTCTGAGATAGGATATTGTGAGAGAAAGAAGAGGAAGTTACAACGGGTTTGTTGTAGGTTGTATCCCTTCATATGCTGGATAATAATAAAGGAAGGACCTAGCAATATTTATGGTGGACGTAGCCCACACTGGGTGAACCACATAAATCTGTGTCTCTATTGTATTGTGTATCTTTTGTGTTTTGTTTCTGCATTTGTTTTATTTTATTTCTCCATGGTCCTATTTTTTCTAACACTTAGGAATGCTAGGAAGGAGGTAGCTCATATGAAAACAGAAGCCATATCTGACAGGGTAAAAATTAAAGAGCTCATGGATTTCTATAGTCATACCCTTGACCTCGCAAGGTTTGTAGCAAGAAAATCCCAACCCCTTCATAGGCAGCTCCAAAACCTTTATAGGAAGAATAAAGGTTTTCAATCTCAGAATAGGAAACTCAAGGCAGAGTTGCAACATTTTCAAGATGAAGTGGCTCAAAGAAACCTGCAGGTATTTATTGAAGCTTCTATTGAGAAAGAGACACCAAAAGTTAATGAAATCACAACTCCACTGAAGAATCTTGTCATTGCTAAAAGGAAGAAGTCTGTTGCGCCAAACGAAGATCCTCATTCTACAAGAAAGAGTGTGAGGTTAAGTGTCAAGGTAATGAAATGGCTGGTGAAAGGTGAGCCCCATTTTTTAGGATGGTTCCTTTTTTTGTGAGGGTAAATTGTTATTGGAATATTACCTATGCCACATATACATGCTTCTAAGTACTTCATTCTCAGAGTATTGGGTTTTTGTGAAGTGCTAACTCCCTCAGTAGTAAAATGCAGACATTCTGTAGCGCTTTGGTGCTACATAATAGTCTATTTTGGTATTCCACTGGTATGCTACATAGAGTGTTTCCAAGTCACCTAAAGATAATGGGTTTGATACTATGAAAAGTCACTACTTACTCTGCATATGTTCATGTTGGAGGTGCTGCGTTTTTTATAGTGCTACCTAAAAATTGCATAGAGGTGCACAGTGGCACTACCGAATTTCGCTACCTAATATTTGGTAGAGAAGGGATTTGCACACATATGCAACATAGTGGTGCTACCTAAATTCGCTACCTAATATTTCGCAGCGGCAAAATTTTTCACAAGTGATTGGAAGGTTTGGTGCTACCTTTTCTACTTGTCCAGTTTTGAAGTGCGCTACTCAGAATGCTACTCAAAGAAGCTACCAACAGACACCAGGGATCCAAGAGGGAAAATATAACAACTTTTTGGATAGCTGATAATGGAGAATATGGAAAAAACAATAGTTGGCATCATGATGACAATCACATGCTCCTGAAATACACATGGAAAACAAGGAGCTGCGCAGCAAAGGGGAATCAAGTCATTTTGAAGTTTGGTTGGATTAGTCACCAACATTTTCCTATTTTATAGCATAGGTTGTTAGCCAAGTTGTTAGATGAAATAAATTCTTAGAGATTTTCAAGGGAAGGAGGCCATCTCGTACCTCCAGTTGTTGCCTCCCTTTTTTTTATAAATAAATAAATGAAATTCTTTAGTAGGTTTGGATGGTTGAGCAAGGCTCTGTTAGACTATAATATTTTGATGAAGTGACTGTGAATTGGCTATGTACTAGACTTAAGACACTTTGGTTAATGGAAATCAGCTTCTCTTTCATCTTATTTGCTACTGATGCTAAATGTTCATGCTATGAATGATTCACATGAATTATTGTGGTGATGTTATGGTGGATGTTTGATCATTATATTATCATGATATTTATTTAGCTTCCTTAGTTTCTGAGTTCAAGAAGATCTTGAGTTAAGAAACTTTCTTCCTTAGGATTTTTTAGATCCGATGTTTACAACAACCCCTACATTCCTCTCATTAAATTCTTCCCTCTATTCATACTCAATCCCAATTATTGATTGAATTTATCCAAGGCCTTGATTGTTGGTGCATGCTAGCCCTATTTTCTGATTTGGAACATTATCATTTTGAGTCTTTTTCCATTTGACCCTTTAAGACACTCTTACATTCACATATTACCTGATCGGTATTGGGCTTGCCATCCATGCAATCTGAAGGTGATTCCTAGTGCTAACACATGTCTACTTCAAAGTGCTATGGGAGAACATGTATAAAATTTCTTACTCCCTCATCTGCAATGAATTCATCGCACAAATTTTTTTCATTCTCTTTAAGAAGGAATGCCCAAGACTATCGGTTGTGGCCAATAAAATGATTTCCAAAGTAGGCCACTAGTACTTGGACGAGTGTGACACCTACATCAGGGTGTTCAGGGCCACCTAAGAACCACATCTCCTACTAGTGCATGTCCCAGATCATCTTGTAGTGGTAGAAATATGCTATCAAACCATTTGGTAAGGTTACAACTCCGTCCTGGTCATGGACAAGAAGCGGGCATTCATTCCCTATGGTTTCCATTTAGGTTTCTACTTAGTTAAATATACATCTCAAGACAAACAATAAGGGTTGAGCCAGCTCAATTTCAGGTTCCAGACAGGACGATTCCATAAGAATGATCCAAAGGGCCTGGTATTTCAACATGCTTCAAAAGTGTTTTCCTACTAGACGTACACCCACAACAAATTTGAAGATGAATTCTTCACAAAAAATGCCCAAGACTAGGATGAGGTGATAGCAAGGATGGTCGACCCAAAAATGACCAAGTTCAGGGCCATGATCCTGGATGAATAGGAAACAACCATAGAGAAATCGAATCAAGAATCCCTCAGATCCAGAGAATAAATCAGAGCGACAAAAGTAACAGAGGTTCCCCTAGTGGCCCCGGTGCAGGATAGAGGATTCTCTATGACACAGGATGCACGTGAATGGGGATTTCTCATGATAGAATAGGCACATCAAGTAATTGATCAACTGCAAGATGACCCAGACCTCACAGGATCACCGGGAGATGTTTCAGCTCAGTGGGAGATAGTAAGAACATCATAGAGAGCTAGTGCACCAAACCCCCTCCATGAATTGAAAAACATCTATGATGATGAAGAAAGTGCGGAGGTATCCCTGGTGACTCTTGTAAAAATTACAGAGGAAAAGGAACCTGATAAGGCATTTTCCCAAGCTCCTAATGCTCAAATTCGGAGCCCTTCATAGAATGAATAGGAGGTTGAAAGTGTCTTAGACACTGAACTACTCGATGTACCAGAAAATCAAGAGGATAGTTCGACGGATGAGCCAGGGTCAGCCGAACAAAAAGAAGAAGCTCCACAGCAAGAAATCGGCATCTCAACGACCGATTATCAAGTAAGTACTGAGCCTACCCTTGATGCCTCAATTTCAACTAGTACTCAACCTCCTGGTGAACAACAAATAGAAGTCGAACCTTCGAAATTCATGGAGGGGGTTCAAGAGACTAGTCTTGAACAAATATACACCTTCAAGATCTTGGGAAATATGCTCACCTGGGGAAATCAACAGATCCTTGAACTGGTGGATGAAGTTGTTGACATACATTCTATCTCCTATGACCGGAATAGGAAAGCTATCATGATGATAAATCACACCAATCCGTGGAAAGGATCTACTATATCATCACGGTGTAACAGGGTCGAGACGCCTAAGAGAACGGTATCCAAATGCTAAGGGAAATCAACATCGACCACACGAGGAAATCAACTGAATAATGGGTAAAAATGGCTCAGTAACCTCATTGGGAAATCCAAGAGAAATGGGTCGAGTGCGAGAAGATCTAGACCAAGATCAATCGAGCAATGAGAGACATCAGCCTCCCCAAATTCGGCACACCCAACGACTTTTTCGACTTGGGAGACATATTCAAATCACATGTCAAACAAGACTCATCATGGGCTATGGAAATAGAAAAGGTGGAAGACATGGCCCTAAGACAGGTGCAACAGTTCATGGAGCACCCTATCAAAGCCCAAACCATGTTGCAGCAGTTAAGTGCCAGAATAGCCAAGTATCAGGCACAGTCAGTAGAGATAAGAGAGATCCTTTCGGCCCCAATGGAACAACATAGATTCTCATATGTTAACACATGTGAGGATCTCTTTGTCAAGTGGTTGGAGTACGAGAAGAGTCATCCACTCAAGTGAGATCATTTGAAGACTCTTTGAAGACTGATAGAAGAAAGCGCCATGTGGCGAGTTTTTTTTTACTTAGCTACACTTTAATAGTTATTTTTAGTAACAATATGTTGTAAATAGGAGGATCGACCTGTTATCAAGGGGTCGATGGTTGTTGCAAATACCCTCATTTTTGGATTTGTAAAGAACTATTTCAGAGCTTCCTTAATTCAGAAGTCTTGTTTAGGACCAAAGACAAGTTTGTTTTTTTTATCAAAAGTGTGTATGATTGGATGTGAAGAAGAATTACTTCTGATTTCATCTCATGAATGGATGTTGTAATGAGTAAGAGCTTCTAAATCTATTGATAAGTTATTTGATTCAATGTTTTTTATAGTTCTTGTCTTTAATGATGAAAAGTAAATTGTTGTGTTAAATATGTGATTGATGATTAGAGTTAAGGAAACTATTTTTCTTTCCATCGTTTATTGCATGTATGTTTTCTTCTGATAAATTGTATCTCGGTCAATAATTGGAACACCAACAGGTTAATGTATTAATATTAGGCATGTGTTAGAGAATCATTGTCTGCATGCTATATTGAAAGGGTTATCCCAAGCTCATCCTTTTCTAGTAGTTAAGTTTTCCCACCTTGTTACCCAGTTGGTTGTCTTTTATCTTGTATCGGTCCCACATATAAGAGAAAAAAAAAAAAGAGAACATCTAAACTGAAGGAGAATATTTCACTAGAAAACGTAAAGCCCATAAATTATTTGCCTGGATCACAAGATCTGGAGAACCATTCCACCATTAAACATTGCAGAGTCCAACTGGGCCTCGGTGGTCAGTTTTGTTCTTGTTTTTTAGTTAAATGGATTTAGGACCCCTCAACAGAATTGGCGCTAGAAGGAGGGCCTAAAGAATGAATGGTTGACAATATATTTAAGATAATATTTCAAACATCCTATAGATTCAAAACAGCCCACATGCATGGATAGTCATTCCCAAGATAGCCCACACACATTGAGTACTCCTGAAATGGGAAAATCACCTCGCCACGAGGAAGAGTATTTGTTCCTTGATATACATTATGCTCTTCCTCACAGTGAATTGAACCAATTCAAAACAATCACAAGAGCTTACACCCAACAAATCGGTGCATTTCCCTTAGCTCCGTTACTTCCTCGAAGAAACAAAATAAGTAGACCAGTGGTTAAGTCCCCCGAACAGGTTTTTGTGCACACATTAGATGACCTGATAGATTTTTCCCTCATCGAAATCGAACACCATCTTAATCTAATCCCTGAAACACCATCCGACAACTTCCCCGATCCTGACGACTTTTTATAAGAGGAAGGGTTTAACTCAAAACACTCAGTTTTAGTATCTGAAGACATGGAAGATAACAATGACCATAATGAAGAAAGGGGAAACCCACCTCAGAATAATCAACCTCGGTTGGCCAAATATGCTTTGGCCATCCCTGGACGAGAACATAACCTTCCATGACATCTAGAGAAGTTACTCCCTAAATTGGACCCTGAAACCTCAGGATTGCCTGAAGACCATATCAAAAAACTCATAATATCTATCAGAATGATGAATGTCCAACACGAAGATGTAGTATGCATGATATTCCCCTACACTTTCGAGAATTCAGCCTCCACGTGGTATTTTAACTTATCTGTAGGATCCATAACTAGTTGGACGAAGTTTCAAAAGAATTTTCTAGATAAATTTGCAGAAGAAACCACTACAAGAGCTTTGATGGACAAATTTTTTGTTGTCACCATGAGTTCAAAGGAGAAGGTTAAACACTTCAATGAAATATTCACCACTATCGTAAACAAATTCCAACCCAAATATGAACCCACTCAGGAGTTTAAAATCGAAGTATATGTTAATTCTCTCCCATCTTCTATCTCAATGTTTGTAAAGAGGGTTCCCAAAGAAACCTTAGTTGAAAATTTTGAAGAAGCCAAAATGATAGAATTACAAATGAAGGGATATAAAGAAGGCCAGGTCTCATTAGTTAAAAAATAAGTTCAACCTCTCCCCAGGAGAGGACTACTGTTGACTAGACCCCCAGGGAAACAAACAGAACAAGGTCCCGAAAAAGGAAATGGAGACATAGAATACCTACAACGCATGGTCAAGAAGTTGTCAAACAAAATCATAGACATGAAAAGAAGTGCAGGGGAAGGAAACCAAGGCCATAGGCCCTATAAACCATTTTTTAAAAGGAATCCACTGTTCAAAGCAATTGAACCTCCCCCAGCCAATGTAAACATCGATATAGGAAGCATAGGTTACAACTCTTTCTGTACTTATCACCAAGAGAAATACTCTGAAAGAGACTGCCGATAATGGGTGCATGCCATGATTTTTATGGCCAACCGGTTTCTCAATGAAGTTTCCCTAACTGAACAATCAAGCAGATCAATTATGAATATTGTTGATCAGAAAGACGTTGATCCACTAGAAGAAACAACCATGCTGATAAGGGATCTTGACCTACCAATGCCTTTCGGTGACCTATTTGAAGTTCAAACACCACCCACGGAGTTCTTGGTTGTGAAAACACTAAGTAGGGGTAAACCTGTCTCAAACAATCTTACCACTGCCCAAAATTCGAGAGGAAAACCAGCTCGCGATCACCAGAAAGCACCTTTTGTTCCCCGAAGAAACCCTATAAACATCCATACACGAGAATCGCCCAAGCTAGACTACAATATAGTAGAAGACTTGAAAAAATTGAAAGAAAATATATCAGTCATGGACATATGTATAATCCCTCAGCAAAAGGACTTTTTGTTACAAGCATTGAAATCAATAGAAAATCCTACAACAAGCACTGACCAAGGACAAAATCTAACTCCCACAGATTTAAGGAATAAACCAATTGTGAACGCCTTCTCTGAAGATAAGAAAGTAAAACCTTTTGTCTCACCGTTCCTTTTGACATTTGAAGTCTTCAACAAAAACCTTCATAATATTTTGATTGACTCAGGGAGAATCCTCCAATGTTATGCCATTGTTTATTTGCAAAAAATTAAACGCAATCCCTCTCAAACGAGATAAACATGTTATACAATTAGACAGAACCCATGTGAAGGTTATGGGAGAGCTCAAAGATGTAATGATTAGAATAGCGACACACCCTATATTTTTGAAAGTAATCGACATCATTGTAGTAGATATCCCTGAAGCTTATAGATTGTTATTAAGTCGAGATTGGTCTGAAAAGTTAAACGAATACTTTAGTACAGACTGGGATCACATTTGGTTTCCATTAAAGTGAGACACAAATATGATTAGGCTCGATAGGGAAATATATCTAAAACATATTGTCACTGACTTAAAAACCCTCAATAAACCCTCATTAGAAGATTTCCCCATGCTAGGCAATTATTCCCATGACTCTGATTTCATGAATTTCTCCCCCCTCTAATATGATGTCCCTCTTACTCAAAACTCTGAAATGATTTTTCAAGAAAATTTTCCGACGATGACAGAGGAAACCCTCTTTTGTCAAGAACCCGTGGAACAAACAGGAGGAGAAGAGGAAAGCGACAAAGAAAGCGGAGTTGGTAGGTTTTTCCCACAATTTTGGACCTTATACTTTGATGGATCTAAATCGTAAGAAGGTTCAGGGGCAGGGTGCATCCTCATTGATCCAAAAGGTAAACGACATTTCCTGACATGTAGACTAGAGTTTGAATGCACAAACAATATCACTGAGTATGAATCTTTGGTAAAAGGGATAAATAAACCCATAGACTTAAACGTTAAAGAATTGAAGGTTTTCAGAGATTCTGAAATCATTGTCAAACAAGTAAGGAACACTATACATTGCAACTCTCCACACCTAAATAATTATCAACAGGAAGTGCACAGACTAATAGAGTATTTTGAAGCCTTCAACATTACAGTGATCCCTAGAGAAAATAACATTCTTGTTGATTCTTTGGCCATTGTTGCCTCAAGCATTTCACCTCTAAAAGACTATGAATCCTCTCTGTTCACTTTGGATATAATCTTACAAACCATCAGTGCCCAACAATATTTCTAATTGGAAGTTCTTTGAAGGAGATGAACAAATCATAAACTTTTTTACCAATCGGGATAATTTTAAAGATTTGGTTATTGACGATGAAGTATTCCAGGAACAATGAGCAGAAACCAATCCTCAAATAGATCAACTGATTGACAAACCAAGGTATCACATGATACCAAATGGAATAGCCAATTTAGAAAACATTTTTGACCTAAGGGAAATATTTAAAGGGTCAAAGAACGAAAAGACAGGGAGTTCCTATCCCATGCATGAAACTATAAATCTAGGAACCCCCGAAAACCCCAAGAATATAAATCTTAGAAAGAAAGTATCTAAAGAGGAAAGGAAATCTTATCTCAAACTTTTCAGACAATATCAATATGTTTTTTATTGGTCCTACCAAGATCTGAGAACTTATGATACCCATATAATTCAACACACTATCCCATTAAAACCTGAAGTGAAACCCTTCCAACAGAATCTCTAGAAGTACCACCCATCCCTAGAACCTCTCAGGTGTCAGGAGTTAAAGAAACTACTAGATTCCAAATTTATATTCTAGGTTAGACACTCTGCATGGGTAGCAAATTTGGTTCATGTGAGGAAAAAGTCTGGGAGATTCGCCTATGCGTAGATTTCAAAAACCTCAACAGATCTTTAGAAAATGACAACTACCCAGTCCCACCTATGGATCAACTCTTGCAGACCATGTCAGGCTCTGATATTTTCTTCCTGCTGGATGGTTTTTCAGGTTACAACCAAGTTCTAGTCTCAGAGGAAGATCATTTGAAAACTACCTTCCAAACCAATTGGGGAACCTTCTCTTATAAATGTATGCCCTTTGGGTTAATCAAGGTAGGGGAAACCTTCTAGAGGGCCATGGATGTAGTTCATTGAAGACTAATAAACAAATGTGTAGTAGTCTTTTTGGATGATGTGACTGTGTATTCAAAGAACAGAGAATATCACATCCAACATTTAACCCAGATTTTCAAAAGGTGTAGGAAATACGGTATATCCTTAAAGCCTAAGAAAAATAATTTTGGTGCTGAGGAAGGTAAGTTGTTAGGCCACATTATATGTCAAGCAGACATTCGTATAGACCCAAAATGGATTAATTATATATCTCATATTCCATTACCTCACAATAAGAAGGCTATGCAACCATTCTTCGGGAAAAATTATTTTGTGAGGAAATTCACCTCCGATTTCGCTGAAACTATCAAACCCTTACAAAAAATGATTTGTAAAGATGTTGAATTTAAGTGGGATGATGAACGAAAGAGGGATTTCAACAATATTAATACTACAATATCTCAGGCCCCAGTGTTGTGAAGTCCCGATTTTAGAAGATATTTCTTCCTCTATACTCTCACCTCCGACCAATCGTTAGCTACAGTATTGACTCAAAAAGATGATGACAAAAATGAGACCACGGTATCATTCATGAGAAATAATATCCAAGGGGCTGAACTAAAATACCCTGCTATAGACAAGAAGACTTATGTTGTATACAAGGCAGTGAAAAAATTCAGGTCTTACATCCTTAAGAACCATACCAAAGTCATCGTGCCTCACCCTGCAGTATGATCCCTATTCACTCGACAGAAGATGGGGGGAAGAAGAGGAAACTGGATGGAAGTAGTCCAAAAATTTGATCTAGATATAAAACTTGCTAAACTGGCTAAGAGACAAGGGTTATGCAAACTGGTAGTTGAAGCCCAGGACCAAGTACATTAAGACCCCGGATGGGAGAATGAATTGGAATTATGGTGTGGTGAAGCTTCATATGTCTCCCGAGGGAAAGAGTTTTGGTACAAGAAACTGACTTATCTCCTGCATCATGGGACTTTTGTAGAAAACCTAAACCCTAGGGAAAGGAGAGCCCTCAAGTTAAAATCCACACAGTATCACCTCATAAATCCGATGCTCTTCTGTGTTAATTATGACGGGGTACTTTTAATATGTCTTGAACGTGAAGATGCAGACAAAGTTCTGAAGGATCTCCATGATGGTCCTGCAGGTGGACACTTCACAGGAAACACCACTACTCATAAAATACTGAGAGATGGATATTATTGGCCTACTCTATTCATGGATGCTCAAACATATGCTAGAAACTATAAGACTTGTCAAATAAGCATGGGGTGGGAGAAGAGAGAAGTTGTCCCACTCCAACCAGTCGTCGTTTCCAGTCCATTAGAGCAATGGGGCTTAGATATCATAGGAGATATTACACCGAGCTCTTCAAAAAAACATAGATACATACTAACCTCCATTGATTATTTCATGAAGTGGGCAGAGGCCATCCCTTTGACTCATGTAAACGAAAAGGTGGTGACCCAATTCATAGAACAACGACTGATCACAAGGTTCTGTGTACCTTCCATCCTTGTTTTTTATAATGAAGCTTACTTTTATTCCACCTTGTTAACAAAGTTTGATCTGGACAAGTGAATTATAATCAGATACTTTGCAAACTACTATCCACAGGGGAATAGAGTGGCAGAATCAACTAATAAGAACCTAGTGAGGATATTGAGGAAAACAGTTGCAGACAACCAGAGGAATTGGAATAGTTCACTTCATAATGCTTTATGGGCCGATAGAGTTACACCCAAGGAAGATATAGGTAATTCTCCATACTTTCTGGTATATAGACAGGAATCCATTCTCCCGAACAGGCTATATCTTCCATCTCTTCAAATTTCTCAGGATTCTAGAGGACAACCCTCATCAGTCATACAACAAAGAATTGATACTCTCCTCATGATGGTAGAAGAAAGGGAGAAAGAAAAATCAAAGTTCATAGCTCATCAGTAGATAGTTAAAAGGTGTTTTGATAATCATAAGGCTAAAGAGAAGAATTTTGAAGTGGGAGAGTTAGTCCTAAAGTGGGATAGAGCAAATGAGCCTAAAGGAAAACATTCTAAGTTTTAGAACCTATGGCTCAGACCTTTCCAGGTGGCTAAGAAGATTGGGGAAGGTATGTATTGACTACATAATCTGAGGGGGGAACCTGATGCCCTCCCGGTGAATGGCCAAGCCTTAAAACAATATTTCCATTAGAAAAAAAATTGTGTTTATGTTTTCACAATGTTTGTTTTAGATAGGTCGATTACAGAATGGATTTTTGTTTTTGTCTTTTCCTATTGTACTTCTTTTCTTTTTAATATTGTTTTTAGCAAGACAATGGTTGACCTTAATTCACGTGATACAATGAACCCTGTTCCTAACTCATCGCTCACATACAACACAAGAATTGTTAGGGGACCTACGGTTGCTTTAAGGGGTCCTCTATCTAACCTGTGCAAATGAAAACCTTGTAAAAGTGATGAAGTGTTTTTCGGGTTGATCCAGGTGGATATCAGTGGGCACCCACCTCTTCCAACTAGCTCAAAACTGTTTTTTGACAATTTTGGCAATTTACTATTTTTAGCAGTTTTAACTTTTGGAACCATTTAGAGGGCATAAATGAAGGTTTTTTTTGGATCGAGATTCTCAAAAATACCCGAAGGAATGATTGAGCCCCCAAAATGAATCTCCTCTATGATACCTTTCCAATGGGCTATTATACACCTAAAACAGAGATCGTATGCAAAAGTTACGACCCCGGGAAGTTGATGTACTAACTTACCCAAACGGGGCCCACATGACTTTTGTCGCTTCATCTCCTAGGATTAGGTTTTTGGATGTCTAGGGTTTTTGGAATTCCTGTTTATTATAAAAATGACTTCAGAGCCTCATTGTAATCATCTTCTTGCGAATGAGCGCAGCCGTCACATCTCTTCTTAGAGATAAGTTGCCACCATTCCAGCAAGCTTGTTTCCGCTGCATTTTACAGTTTCAACTTATTTACTTATTGAATAGAAAACCAATTTTATTGTATCTCTATTATTTTGTGTTAAGCACCTGTTAATAATCTGTATTCATTTCGTTCTTCTCATAAAATCTGGATTAGTGGTATCATAGAGGTCTTCTCCTTGTCGTCTTAATGCATGTCCCCAATAAGGTCGGAGTACAAAGAGTTGGGTCTCGAGCTTGTTTATCTTGAGGACAAAATCTCTCGCACACCCAAGAGACCTCTCATGGTAGGAGAAAATAAAGATGAAGGGACAGGAGATCCTTTCAAACTATTGATTGAGGAATCCCTCACGCAACAAAGGAACAATATGATGGATAGTTTCACGCAAATCCTTCGACGATTAGTAACAGGTGATGCATCTTCTTTGAGCGGAGGTGCCACCCCCTTAAAGGTACAAATAAACTTAGATATTCCTATCTTTGAAGGTCATATAGACATAGATGTTGTAGACAAGTAGCTGAATCTACTAGAAGGGTATTTTTCTTTCCATAACTTTTCGAATAGAGAAAAACTTACTTTTGTGCTCCTCAAAGTCGTTCCCCACGTCAAAGATTGGTGGGAAACGTTCTGTGAGAAAAATGAAATAGAGGAACCCTCACTATTTACAGTCATGACCACCTGGGATTCCTTTAGGGATGATATTAAGGAACAATACTACCCTGTCGAAATTTATGACGACTTGTATACCAAATGGACCACACTGCGGCAAGAAAGAGACCAAGCAGTGCCAGATTTCACGAATATCTTTCATACCTTGCGCACCAAGCTGGGTATCAAAGATTCAGAGAGAAATATGACTCTCAAGTATCGTGATGCTCTGCATAGATACATCCATACCGAAATGGAATTTTTGGACATCTCATCCTTGGGCGTGGCCTATCGATATGCCATCAAAATCGAGTAGAAGCTCAAACAAAAGATGCAACAATTTTGGCCTGGGAACCCCTCACAAGAAAAGCCAGGAAAGGGTGTCCCCAACCCACAGAACAAAGGACAAAGAAAAAATGGACAGTATCAGGACAACTAGTCTAATTCTCAAGAAAATAAGGGCACCAGAAAGACAAAGAAAGATATCGAGAAGTGGTGTGACTTCCATAAGAGCCCTTGGCATAACACTGTTGATTTCCGCTCAAAGCAGTCACTGGTGGCCGAAGTGAAAGCCTCTGAATCAGATGCGGGTTTAGAATCTAAGCCATAAGTAGAAAGGGGAATATGGATCATTGATGTGGAACCCAATGCCACTATTGCTACCACCAAGCTCCAGCCTGGTGAACCAGACGAGAGAGAAGAAGGAGACTGTCTCTTCCATTCACAGATGTGGGTAAAAGGCACCCCACTGAACTTCAACGTGGATAGCAGTAGCCAGAAGAACCTCATCTCAACATAGTTCATCAAGCGGCTGGCCTTGGCGACAACACCACACCCACAACCCTACACCATTGGATGGCTCTGCCAAGAAAGCGATCTTCACATCATCCAACAGAGTCGATTGTCGTACGACATCAAGCCCTTCAAAGACGAGGTATTGTGTGATGTTGCTCCTCTCGAAGTTTGTGGTGTTATTTTGGGCCAACCTTATTTATGGAAACGTCATGTTGTATATGATTCTAGGCCTCGTAGTTTTATTATTACTTTGAACAGAAAATTGTACAGGATACCCGAGGCACTCCCACCTAATGTTATTTCCTTGATCTCTGCTAAGAAATGCAGGAAGGTCATCTCTCAAATGGGGAAGTTTGTCTTCTTTTTGATTCACTCTCCGAACAAGAGAAATATCACAGCCACATCTACGGTCTCTACAGTCGACCTCTCCACACAGTAGAAGCAAGTAGATAAGGTCGTGGAAGAATACTCAGATATCTTCTCCTCACCTATCGGGGTACCTCTGCATTGCCAGGTCAAGAACCCCATCGATCTAACCCCCGGTGCATCGCTTCCCAATGGGCCAGTCTATTGTCACTCTCTGTTAGAGAATGACGAGATCAAGCGAAAGATCTAAGAACTGCTCCAGAATGGGCACATCTGTCCCAACTCATCACCTTGCGGGAGCCCAATCATGTTGGTATAGAAGAAAGATAGAACTTGGTGACTCTGCATTGATTACCAGGCTTTGAATAAAATCACAGTCATAAAACGGTACCCGATTCCCCGAATCGACGACCTCCTTGATCAACTCATGGGGGCCAAATACTTCAGTAAGATTGATCTGAAGTCTGGATACCACTAGGTCATGATAGAACAAACATATGTATGGAAAATCTCCTTCATGTTAAAGGAAGGCCTTTTTGAATGGTTGGTAATGCCCTTTGGTTTGACAAATTCTCCAGCCACTTTCATGAGGATGATGGATGATATCCTGTGACCATTCACCAATACTTTTGTAGTGGTGTATCTGGATGACATTCTCATTTACAGCAAGACTTGGGCCAAACATATGCAACATATTCTGTTAAGAACCAAATATCAATATAGCATAGAAAAACCTCAGAATAAGTACTCAACACCTTGAAAAAGAGATAAATTTAAATAATAAGACTCGTCGAGGGGGAAACCTCCGTATTCCCACATAAATGTACAATTCCAAGATGATTCCAAATGAAAATGTCTCCTTGGTATATATAGGAGACTAGGAGGTATAATTACAACTAATGGAATAAAGTTGACATAAATAAAATAACATTACTAATGTAATATGCCCCAATTAAGGGGTAATGAGCCAATATTAGGGCTCAACATGCCCCTTCCCTTGAGACAAGTGTTGTCCGCAACGATTGAGTAACTCTGGATGTTTTTGTATAAAAGACTCATCTTCCCAAGTGGAATCTTCAGCCGATAGTTTCCTCCATTTAATGAGATACTCTGAAATGGATCTATTTCTTAGCTGGCGAACTGTTGTGTCAGTGATGGCTTCAGGCTCCAATATGAGTTTTCCTTCCTCCTCAAATTCTGGCAATATAGCTTGAACTGGGATCTTGTTGCCTATAACCTTCTTTAAGCATGAAACATGGAAAACTGGGTGTACTCATGAATATGTAGGCAACACCAATTTGTATGCCATGGTACCAATCTTTTGCAACACCTTATAAGGGCCATAGTAATTTGGTGATAATTTATTATCCTTTTTTTCTTTCTTGAGGGACATCTGTTTGTATGGTTGTAGTCTTAAAAAAACCCAATCCCTTACTTCAAAACTTCTTTCACTATGATGTTGATTTGCTTGTTGTTTCATTCGATTTTGTGCCATGGTCAGGTTGTCCTTTAAGATTTTGAGAAATTATTGTTGATGCTCGATGTGATCTTCCACTGCTTGAACCTTAGATTTTTCTTTTAGAGAAGAAGTGACGGAAGGAGAGTGGTATCCATAGAGTGCCATAAATGGTGTCATTTTTGTTGCAGTATGAAAGGAAGTGTTATACCACCATTCTGCCAAGGGTACCCATTTGAACCATTGTGTTTTTTTATCAGAGACAAAGCAACAAAGGTAGCCTTCCAGACATTTCTTCACTATCTCGGTTTGTCCATCAGATTGAGGATGATAGGATGATCTATGAGCCAATTCAGTACCCAAACAAGAAACTAATTCTATCCAAAAATGTCCAGTGAAGATGGGATCTCTGTCACTTACAATAATATTTGGGCTGCCATGTAACTTTTGAGCTGTCTCCATGAATGCGGTGGCAACTGTACTAGCTTTGAAGGGATGAGAGAGTGCACAAAAGTGTGTGTACTTGGTCAGTCTATCAACAATCACCATGATTACACTCTTTCCTTTAGACTTCGGTAACCCTATGATGAAATCCATGGAAACCTCCTCCCAGCACTGACTTGGGATGGCTAATGGTTGTAAAAGACTTGGGGTATTAATTGTTTCCACCTTATTTTCTTGGAAAACCAAACATTCTACCACAAACCTTTGAACATCAATTTTAAGGCCATCCCAAAAAAAATCCTTCTTGACTCTATGGTAGGTTTTCAAAAATCTTGAGTGCCCTCCTACTGGAGAGGTGTGCAATTCCAATAATACCTTTTGTTTGAGTTGGGATTTATTACATAAATATAAGTGATCTTTGTACCATAGTGAATCATTTTTGCATGTAAATGTATATGATGCACTGGAATCCTGTTGCAACCTTTGAATGAGAGTCCACACTTTTTCATCATTCTTCCATTCATCCCTTTCTTATATTATCCAATCGGGTTGGATGATCGAGATAGCACAGAAAAAGGTCTCAACATCTTCATCCTTTCTTGAGAGCGCATTTTCCACAACATTTTTCTTCCCCGTTTTATAGACAATTTCAAAGTCATAACCCAATATCTTGGTTACCCATTTTTATTTTTTTTCTGAAGATAGTCTTTGTTCCAAGAAGTAATTAAGTCTATCATGATCTGTTTTGACCTTGAAGTGCCTACCTATTAGGTAAGGACACCATTTCTTGAATGCATGCAGTATTGCCATCATTTCCTTCTCATAAATGGGTTTGTGTAAGTCCTTTCCCTTGAGTGGTTTTGCACACCCTGCGGTAGCACATGCCAACTTGGAAAAATGCTCCTTCGACATGGACAGGGTACATTACCTCGGCTACATAATTGATCAACATGGCATACATGTGGATCCATCCAAGATCCAAGTCATCCGTGACTGGCCAGCCCCAACCACACTCACTGAGCTTCAGAGCTTCTTGGGCCTTGCCAATTTCTACCACAAGTTCATGTTGGGATTATCCCATATTGCACGGGCCCTTAGCCAAATAACCAGGGGTGGTGGTAAGAAGAAATTTGTGTGGGGCTAGTACCAACAACAAGCATTCAATGATTTGAAGCACCACTTGTGCTCAGCCCCAATACTTTCACTACCATACCTACAACAATCCTTTGAGATCGAGACAGATGCTTCAGACTATGTGGTGGGAGCCGTTATCACTCAGCACGACCACCCCATGGCCTATCATAGTGAGACACTATCATATGTTGTCCGTAAGTACCCTACTTATGAAAAATAAATGCACTCCATTGTGCAAGCCTGTTGCCAGTGGAGACATTACATTCTTGGGAAGGAGACAATCATCCACACTGATCATAAGCCATTGTAGTTCATGCAGACACAAGGAAAATTGCATAATGATCACCATCAAAAGTGGTCCACATACTTGCAGCAATTCCACCTCAAAATCAAGTATAAAACAGGAGGCACCAATCGCGTCATTGATTTCCTCAACATACTGTTAGTTGCGACACTCACCATGGTGCTAGACTCCTGTGGCCACTACCTACCAAATGTTGGGTGCAAACGCAGTTGTCGATAATTTCCATCTTCAGGATGGGTTGTTGTGTTGTCTAGGCCACATCTTTGTTCCATCAAGCGAGTCAGCGAATCTGATCTAGGAAGCCCACTACAGTCGGGTGGAAATACACTTTGACGTCGAAAATACAACAACGATGTTACAAAAACATTTCTATTGGCCGAAACTTCTACAGGAGGTCAACAAGTATATCAGGTCCTGCACTGCCTGCGCTATTGCCAAACCGACCACTAAGAAACAGGGCCTGTACACCCCTCTTCCTACTCTTGATAGGCCATGGGAATCCATCTCAATAGACTACATGTCGGTCCTCCCATCCACCAAGCGGGGAAATGAATGTGCTTTTGTGGTTGTTGATCGCTTTTCTAAGATGGCGACTCTAGTTGCCTGCAAGAAGAACATCACAACAGAGGCCACTACCAAGCTCTTCTTTGAACGAGTCTAGGTACATTTTGGAATCCCACAAACGATTGTCTCATATCGGGACAATTGATTTCTCAGCACATTCTGGTCAATCCTCTTTCCACTGCTGGACACCAAGCTCACCAAATCCACGACCTTCCACCCCCAGATAGATGGCCAAACCGAGGTCATAAATCAAATGATTTTTCATATCCTTCGCATGCATAATTCAAAGCACCCTCACACATGGGATGAGATCCTTCCCTGTGTCCAACATAGCTACAACCGATCCCTACATAGCTCAACTGACCACAGCCCCTTTCAGGTGGGGTTAAGAATCCAACCATTGGGTCCCATAGTTGTTTCACTTCCCCTTACAGTCACCTCGACCGACTCATCTCCTACTCCAACTGAATTTGACAAAGCCACCCGATTCATTGAGAGGATCTAGCACATCAGCCAATAGGTTCAATATATCCTATATAAGTCCAATGACAAGTACAAGCAGCGCCATGATCAACATCGAGTGCAACAAAATTTTTCAGGTGGGCAACAAAGTTTGGTTGCACTTGCAGAAAGAATGCCTTACAGGACCCCATCGAAATCTTTTCCCACTCCGTTATGGGTCGTACACCATCACCAAGGCCATGGGGGATAATTCTTTTGAGCTCAACATTCCTCCTTTTCTTGGCCTACACCCAGTGTTCAACGTGGATCTCCTTTGCCCTTATTTCCCACCATTATTGGACACCTCCTATGTAGCAGAGCAACTGACACCAACAAATCTCAACCTTGAATGCATACAACAGGAATCTAGAGATCATATTGTGGACACACATATCAAGGGCACTCGACAATAAAGGATCCATCTTTATCGAGTCGTCAAAGCAGGGTAGCTCCTGCACCAAGGCAAGTGGCTCACCCAGGGCCAAATTCAATAGAAATTTCATCATCTGATGGGGGAACTCAACGCAATGGAGACCATTGATTCATAAGGAGGTAGGATTTATCTAGTTCGATATCGGTGTCCCCCCACCTCTTCCAACTATCTCAAAATAGTTTTCTGACAATTTTGTCAATTTACTATTTTTAGCAGTTTTAACTTCCGGGGCCATTTTGAGGGCCTAAATGAAGGTTTTTCTGGATCGATATTTTCAATTATATCCAAAGGTGTTATTGATCCCCCAAAATTAATCCTCTTTATGATACCTTTCCAACGGGCTATCATACGCCTAAAACGGAGATCGTATGCAAAAGTTACGACCCCGGGAAGTTGATGTACTAACTTACCCAAACGGGGTCCACATGAATTTTGGCACTTCATCTCCTAGGATTAGGTTTTTGGATGTCTATGGATTTTGGAATTATTTTTTATTGTAAAAATTCCTTTAGAGCCTCATTGTAATCATCTTCTTGCGAATGAGCGGAGTTGTCACATCTCTTCTCAGAGATAAGTCGTCGTCATTCAAGCAAGCTTGTTTCCGCTGCACTTTACAGTTTCATCTTATTTCCTTATTGAATAGAAAACCAATTTTATTGTATCTCTGTTATTTTGTGTTAAGAACCTGTTAATAATCTATATTCATTTCATTCTGCTCATAAAATCTATATCATGGGTGGTCCGGTAAAACCTTAAGGGAAAGATGATAAGATGGAAAGGACTGCATGTACCTCAGAGACAGAGCTAGCAAAAATTTCACCTTAACCATTTCATTTTGGAAATAACAAACGTCCTCCTCTCCCGCTCGCTCAGGGCATTCTGCAAAAATAATATCAACTATATCAAATGAGTGCACATTAAGAGAGGGTATGCAAATAATTTCGTCGGGGCTATGGATGCTCGCTGGCAGCGAAGCAAGGTCTGTGACGTCAGGGTGACTCTGCAGGGGCTATGACCGCTCCCTGGTAGCAGAGCAACACTGTAGTAAGTGAATAGGGATAACTAAAAGGCCTAGTTCCAGTGAATGATTTACTAGACTCTTTTCAAAAGGGGCATGAGTCAGGGTTGCAGGAAATGAAGGTGGAATAAAGGTTGAAAACCCCACAGGCAGGCCCAAATGCACCAACCAGGGAATCTCAAATGCAAGGATAAAAGAGGCTCCAATAAAAAACTAGTTAAGTTCTTAACAATGTTTAGCATCAACAGAGCCTGAGGTAGGAACAACGATTATTCTTTCACCCAGTAAATCACTATTTGTTGAGCACTCAACACACCCTAAAAACCCTATGTCAATTTTTTTTACTTTTTGGGTATCACTTGATCTTTGTACTGTCTGATTTGACTTCATGTTGAGAAATGTTTTTTCTTTTCTTATTATCATAACTCTCATCAGTTTTTCAGGTTTGTTTGAACTTATGAAACCCCGTGACTCCAAAGGCCTTAACACTTGAATAAAGAATCAATAGCCAAAACACTTCACCCGACACACTCATATTCGGCATCAGAAGGAATACAAAGAAGGAAAAGAGCCACTCAAGAAACCTCAGTCATCGAGCGTCGATATCCATCGGCATTGGAAAAATGAATTTTTTGTTTGCATCAAAGTATTGCATAAGGATATCGTCGATAGTCGATTCCCCTTCGTCATCGATAAAAGATGAGGGGAATAAACGTTAACAAAGAAAGAAAATATATCACCGATAGCTGATACCTGACGCCCTTATCAAAATCAAGGAAAACCTAAAGGGATCGAAATGAACATTCTGACCACGCTAAAGATTATTCCCGATCGCTGATCTCCGATGCGTTTTCGGCATCAAGACTTTTTCGAGGAAGCTAATCTGATGAAATCACTCGATAGTTTTATTGTCGATCACCGACCCTGGATATTTTTTTGGCACATACAAGCTAAGGTTTGTTTTAGAATGAATAACTTAAGAAAAGTCCTGACTCTGATTAATACACGTGAATTAGGTCACTGGTCTTCAACGCCATGTTTCTTTACCATATTGGAGAACTGTACGGTCTAGTTTTACCTCGAGTCATTCTTGATTCCCTAGGTCGGAGTAACACCTCTGAGTCAACTTTTCTATGGCAGTATTATACGGTGAGATTGGTCGGCATTCGATCTTTTGCAGAAGGACATCAAAAAAAATGTTCATAGCACATCCCTAATCCCTGATCCACCCATCGAGAGAGCGACATGATGGCACGTTTTAGCATTAGATATGATCGGATTTTGAGCATTTAAGGGGATAATTAATACCAAATCCTACATTAGTGGCTACCTCGTGCACCAATAAAAGAATCCGTTTAAAATCATCGATAAATTGCATCACCTCCGCACCTCCACCGTCAACCCACGATGAATCTAAGTTGTAGAGATTCAGCAGAACATCTGTTTAAATTTCACTCATCACCCGAATTGAATGGTTGATGTGACACAGTAAGTTCTTCCTTGGTTTAAATTCTCTTGATCCATTGTAAACGAAATCATTTTTCATGCAACCAAATTCAAAGCACCAAAGAAGAAAGACAATTAATTCGAAGGCTGTAGAGATCCCGTGAGTATCAAAATAACTAGGTTTAACAAGCTTTACAGGTATGTATCCAAGTCTGTGGATTTTACATGGTTATAGTTCATATATTTTTTATCTGGTTTTGTTCTTTACACAACCTTTAAAATTTTATTTTGAGTTGCAGGACCAATGCCGCCAAGAAATCCAACCAATAGACGATCGTCGAGGGCACCGAAGCTAAAAGAACCAGAGGTAGGTGAAGCCTCTTCTCCGGGGGCCTCAAAGCAATTACAATACACTTTGAGGCTGGAACCTGTCATTAAGACATCAATGAAGAAGACTTTGATCCAGCCTCTGGCCTTTGGAGATATAGAGGCAAGCACAGGATTCAAGATGGCACTCCCACATTGGGGAGAACTCTTTAACAAGATCATCCAGGATGAATACCCATAATATATACCACATAGTGATCCATATGTTAGAGTGATCGACAATGAAGTGTTCTCGAACATCCGACAGTCATACCTACATATGGTGATGAGAAAACTCTTGTTTTTCCCTATATTGAAGTCCTGAAGTGGGTCATTGACCACATAGACACACATAAATTCTTGATAAATGATAACAATGGTGGGTGTGTCAGAGTGTTCTTACCGGTGGATGTTTAGAAGTATTACAAGCTCAGAGATCCTGAGGAGCGTCTAAATATAGATTTCGTCGTGCATTTCTATGAGCGCCATGACACCATCCAGGTGATGGCCTCATGGTGGAGGGAAGACAAGAAATACACCAACAGGAGCACTAGTTGGTACTAGATGACCAAATTAAGGGATCCATACATCTATTTGATGGCTCTCATCTCTCAACTATATGGAGAGAATGATTGCTCCAGATTTTCAGAGGCATGGATGCCCTTAGCTTACACAGTGGAAATATCTGGGACCGGTTTCAACTAGGGAGTGATACTTTCTAAACAACTGAGCATCTGTAAACAATAGGCTCAGACACCGAAGGAAGGAGAGACACCAACTTTCTACATGGTTTCATATCTCCTCAATGTCATGTGCGCTAGAAACATATTCACCAACATGAATCTGAGTTGGCATGTTGCAGACCTCCCGGTCCACGTCTACTTCAACGTGCTATGGGAGAACATGTATAAAAGGTCTTACTCCCTCATCTGCGATGAATTCATCACACAAATTTATTTTATTCTCTTTAAGAATGAAGGCCCGATACTATGAGTTGCGGCCAAGAAAATGATTTCCAAAGTAGGCCACTGGTACTTGGACTAGCGCATCACCTACGTTAGGGTGTTCGGGGCCACTGGAGCACCACATCTCCTACTAGCGCATGTCCCAGACTGGATTTTAGTGGGATAAATATTCTATCAAACCATTTTGCAAGGCTACAACTCCACCCTGGTCAAGGACAAGAAGCAAGCGTTCATTCCCTATGGTTTCCATGTAGGTTTCTACTTGGTTAAAGATACAACTCAAGCCAAACAAGAAGGGTTGAGCCAACTCGAGTTCAGGTTCTAGACAGTTCAATTCCACAAGAATGATCCAAAGGGCCTGGTCTTGAAACACACTTCATAAGTGCCATCATTTTGGTCGTACGCCCATGAAAAATTTGAAGATGAAGTCTTCACAAAAAATGCCCAGGACTAGGAGGAGGTGGTAGCAAGGATGGTCGACCCCAAAATGACTAGGTTCAAGGCCATGAGCCTAGATGAATATGCGACAACCATAGAGAAATCGTCTCAAGAATCCTTCAGAGACAGAGAAGAAATGAGAGCGACAAAAGGAATAGATGTTCCCCTGGTGGCCACGGTGCAGGACAGAGGATTCCCTATGACATAGGATGCACGGGAAAGGGGATTTCTCATGATTGAACAAGCGCAACAAGTAATTTATCAGTTGCAAGATGACTGAGACCTCAGAGGAGCAATAGGGGCCCCTGCCGACAACCTAGATGAAATCTGGGTAGGTCCAAGCGGCCCTGGGCTAATAGAAATTGTTGCAATCATCGGGTTAGATAACCCTGAAGTTAAAAATCCACAAGATGGATCACTGGGGGATGTTTCAGCTCAGCCAGAGATAGAAAGAACATCAGAGAGATCTAGTGCACCAAACCCCCTCCGCGAAATGTTAAACATCTATCATGATGAATAAAGTCTGGAGGTATCCCTGGTGACTCTTGTACATATTACAGAGGAAAAGGAGCCTGAGAAGGAATCTTTCCAAGCTCCCGACGCTCAAATTTGTAGCCCTCCATTGAATGACCAGGAGGTCAAAAGTGTCTTAGACACTGAACTACTCAATGTACTAGAAACTCAAGAGGATAGTCTGACAGAAGAGCCAGGGTCGACCGAACAAAAAGAAGAAGCTCCACAGCAAGAAATCGGCATCTCAACGGTCGATTATCAAGTAAGTACCGAGCCTACCCCCGATGCCTCAATTTCAACTGGTACTCAACCTCTCTATGAACAAAAAAAAGAATTCGTACCTTCGGAACACATGGAGGAGGTTCAAGAACCCATTCTTGAACAAATATACACCATCGGGAGCCTGGGAAATATGATCACCTGGGAGATCAGCAAATCCCCGAACCCATGGATGAAGTTGTTGACATACATTATATCTCTAATGACTGGAAGAGGAAAGATATTGTGACAAGGAAGCACACCAAGCCATGGAAAGGATTGACTATATTAGCACGGTGCAACAGGACTGAGATGTCGAAGAGCATGGTATTCAGGTGCTAAGGGGAAGAAGCAACAACCACATAAATAAATTGGTCGAATATTGGGTAAAAATGGCTCACTAACCTCATCAGGAAATCCAAGAGAAATGGGTCGAGTGCAAGAAGAGCTCGACCAAGATCAATCGAGAAATGAGAGACATCGGCCTCCCCGAATTCGGCACACCTGACGAATTTGTCGACTTGCACGACATAGTCGGATCACATGCCGAACAAGACTCATCATGGGCTGCAGAAACAGAAAAGGTGGCAGACATGGCCCCGAGACAGGTGTAACAGTTCATGGAGCACTCAATCAAAGCCCGAACCATGTTGCAGCAGTAAAGTGCCAGAATAGTCAAGTATCGGGCACGAGCAGTAGAGATAAGAGAGATCATTTTGGCCCCAATGGAACAACATAGATTCTCGTATGCTAAGACATGCGAGGATCTCTTCGTCAAGTGGACAGAGTATGAGAAGAGTCATCCACTCAAGTGAGATCATTTGTTGAGTCTTTGAAGACTGATAGAAGAAAGCACCATGTGGCAAGTTTTGTTTTACTTAGCTACACTTTAATAGTTATTTTTAGTAATAGTATGTTATAAATAGGAGGATTGACCCATTAGCAAGGAGTCGATGGTTGTTGCAAAGGCCCTCATTTTTGGATTTGTAAAGAACTATTTTGGAGCTGCCTTAATTGAGAAGTGTTTTTTAGGACTAGGGACAAATTTGTGTTTTTTATCAAAAGTTTGTATAATTGGATGTGAAGAAGAATTACTTCTGATTTCATCTCATGAATGGATGTTGTAACCAGTAAGAGCTTCTAAATATGTTGATAAGTTATCTGATTCAATGTTTTTTATAGTTCTTGTCTTTAATGATGAAAAGTAAATCATTGTGTTAAATGTGTGATTGATGATTAGAGTTAAGGAAACTATTTTTCTTGCCATCATTTATTTCATGTATGTTTTCTTCTGATAAATTGTATCACAGTCAATAATTGGAACACCAGTAGGTTAATGTATTAGTACTAGGCCTGTGGTAGAGAATCATTGTCTACATGCTAGAGTGAAAGGGTTATCCCAAGCTTAGCCTTTTCTAGTAGTTAAGTTTTCCCACCTTGTTACCCAATTGGTTTATACTAGCTTTTATCTTGTATCAGTCCCAACTATAAGAGAAAATACAAAAAAAAATAACCTATGAACTGAAGGAGAAGCTTTCACTAGAAAACGTAAAGCCCATAGATTATTTGGTCGGACCCGGACCGGACCGCAAGATCTGGAGAACCATTCCACCATTAAACGTTGCAGAGTCTAATTGGGCCTCGGTGGTGGGTTTGGTTCATGTTGTTGAGTTAAATGGATTTAAGACCCCTCAACATAGTCTTCATATGAAGTTATGTTTCAGCATATTGTTCTCTATCATTCAAGAAGACGAACGATTTTTTGTAAGTTTTTTTGTGTCTTTGTTATCTCCTTGGTTGCGTTGCCTATACCATCTCTATGGTTCTCGTTCAGCCCTGTATCTTTTCTGGATCAAAATTTAGTTGAAAGTCGTGACTATGGGTCTTACCAATTTTTTTAACCCAATCCTCCCCATTAGAGATAATATATTTCGTCAATTTGGCTACTGTAAACTTTGTTTTATCACTGGATAGATTTCTAAAATAAATAAATAATCATACGGCATATAGAGTGTCTCTCCTTAGTTCATCGTTGCATCGCCCAGTCTATGACTAGTTCCTAGACTACAATCTTCGTAAGTCTGATTACAAGGATTGGAGTCGATATGTATTTAATAATCGTTGTGATTGGATTTCTATCTCCCTGAGCGATAGTAACCAAGCTACTCAGTATTAGGTGCGATTGGATTTCTATCTCCATGCATGATAGTAAGCAAACTTCGCAATATCCAAACCAGTTTACAAAATTAAATTGAGTTAATGGAAACCAACTTATGAAATTGAGTTAACTGAGCAGCCATAAAATGGAATAGAATCGTTACGAAAATAGATAACATTCTCTTGCAATACCTAAACTCATCTCTCTTCATTTTAACCTCAAAAAGTTTTACCTCTGGTTTACAGCGAATATAACTAGAGAACCGCCCATCATTTGATCCTTCACCTATGCGTTTTTTCATATCCCTTACTCAGCGATATTTTGCTACCTTTCTCAGCGAGGTTTCCTCCCCGCTCAGCGAATTTGTATTCCCTTGCCAGCGATTTTTGTTGCATGTCCATCGATGTTTTTACCTTCTTTTACACTCTGCAATCATTCTGACACTCAACGTTTCTATTAATTGCCTTTACTCTTAGTGTTAATTGTACCTTACACTTATGCTTTAACTCCAGAGTTATCTTGACATTCGACATTTTCTTCGGTAAGAGATTATAGACCCATGATGCATTTTTCTAATTCGCTTGGCGATTGGCATGCAGGCATGGAGGTGTCTTAGTGGGCATTGGAAGGCCAGTCGATTGAATTTTTCCCTTTTTACATTGCAAATTCCACTATGAAATGCTATCGGTTTTGAAGCGTTCAAACCACACTATCTTAAAACAATTGACCTTTTTACCCACTTGATTGATGAGGAATACAAGAAATCCTTGGACTTACTTGGTGGCAGAATACTCTTTCGACCTTGCTAGTGAACCTTCCATTTTGCATTTATTAGAAGTGAACTCTTGTAGACATCAGCGCAATCCATGGAAATGGCTCTTGCGGTTTAGATAGAGATTTTTTTAGAGTGTAGCCGGTAAGTCGAATTAATCAGAATATGTATCATCGTGGCACTAGAATTGGGTTCTTTTGATAGTGGTAGAATTACTATTGTAGAGTGATAGAAATTTTATAGTGATTAGAGATGAAGAATTTGGGTTTACTTTGTTGAATTTTCCTTGATAGACTTCATAATAATGTTTTAAATGTTTACTCATTACACCTAAATTAATGATGATGTATGATCGGTTGTGAAATTGATTACTTTCACCTCACGTTAAGGTGTTGTATGATTGAATGTATTGCGATAAGATCTCCTTGCGCCAAGAATTAAATAGATGATTATCATGCGCCATGGATTATGTCGTGACTAAATATTTAGATCATTACGCACCTTGACTAATGATGAGATAGGTTTATTTAAGTAATTGAGATTAAATGTGCACTTCAATTGATGTTGATTTAAGCTTAATCTGGTAATTAGATCACGTGCACATCTCGAAAATAAAAAATTGTTTATATTTGTGCCCTTAGAACAATGTTTCCATACGATTGATTTATTTATTTTCTCTTGCGCCTTGCGAAATAAAGTCGATACCTTTGCATATTAAATTTTTGATGTATAAATGGTGGATTAATTGAATAGAAGGCTTACGCACAGTTCAATGGTATGATATATGGCTAGTCGAGGATACAGACCTCAAGCGTGCACCGATTATTAATGTGTTGTTTGGTTTATACATTAGTTCATTTGTGCGAGATGGAATTTTACTATGACAGATGATGACATTTGGCGGTAGGGTGTGCACCTCGAATTTAACTGATAATGCTTTGCGCCTTGGATTTAATGGTCTTGTTGTGTCATGTGATTGTTTACTCTTGTGCCATGTGTTATTATGGTACAGGATTGATGAATTTTAGTATCGTTGTCTTTATTATTTTGTGATGTATATTTCCTAATGCAACATTAAAGAAAAAGAAAAAAAAAATTGTCGCTTTTGTCGTTGTAATGACAGGGTCGTTGCATATGGTATCAGAGCGGGTTCAACCCTACGACTGTGGATAGCCACGCCTTCCACTGAATTGAACCCTTGATTTATACTCAACACTAATTGAATTTTAACTTGTCCATGCGATGATATCAGTTAGAGGATGTCTCAGAGGTTCACAACGTGGTGATTGGAAAGGAGGTGTGACGCCTCCAGAAGTGCCCACGCCCTAGGATTCTAAACCCCAAGGGGAAGAACAAGTCCTGGGGAATGAGACAATTGTTGTAAAGGGATGTGGATGGTCTGAAAAGGTCCTTCCACGGAATTTCAGAGGACTTGATTAACCATTTGTACTGAGATGATTCCAGGGCACCTATACCCCTAAGGGTCCACAACGCACCCCAGGCAATACTGGTCGCATTCACGAAAAACTCTAGAAGATTAAGTTCTAGAATTCACGAGTGCCATGGACAGCTCAGCTGTTGAGGCATGGATGGAGATCAAGGAAAGGTGCTTTGTGCTTCACGGTTGTGACCCCCATGACAAAGGCATGCTTAGGCGGTCTTCAACTAAGGAGGAGCACTCTTTTATGGAGGAAGACACTCCTACTGCTTGAAGACCTTCCATGAACATCCTATCCTTAGACAACATTGCTCCAAGCTATTGGTAGTGGGTCACCCCCGAGCTAGGACTAAACTCCACGCAGGGAAAAGGAAATCCTAGGCTAGGTTAAGACTATGGAAAGTTTCACAATGAAATAGGAAGGAATCCCTCTAAGGATCCTACTTACGCCCAGTGCTCATGGACTCTCATTCCCCACATTCCTCTCCCACCCTAAGAATATACTCCTTCACTATTCCACAGTCCATCAGTTGTTCCACCTCCCTTCCAAGGCTTCAACAACAAGCCGGATTAGGAATTCTTAGAGCTCTGCAGTTGTTTTTGGACTCCCTCTAGGAGAAATCACTTCTCCAACAACCTCTCTCACCTGGAGAGAGTTGGTCACGGGCCTGACAACCTACTTCTTCAACCCACGAGCTTGAAAAGTCACCTCTTCAATCACATGTTTGACAATCTGCTTCTTTTGTTCAGCTCTAAAATAAACTAGGTAACTATAGTAGAAAAATTGGATGAGACAAGGGATGGCTCAGAAAAATATAGAGGTTCACTATGGAAAAGGGTTCAACAATGGAGAAATTCGTTGAATGCATGCCTTCTTAGTGCATGAGTGAATGGGTGCGAAGGATGGTTAGAATCTGGAGTGAAATCCTAAGGAAATAGGGAAAGAATGATCATAATGGTGAGAGGGAACTCATGAGGAGAGATGGAAAGAATGATTAGAATGGTGAGCGCGAACTCGTGAGGATATATGGAAAGATGACTAGCGAACCCCAAAAACAATGGAATTTCCCACATAAATATGCATGAGTCCTAGATAACACTTATCTCTCCAGGAGATCGTTCCTCTCCACTTCGAGTTCGTTCCTCTCCCCAAAGGAACTTAGGATAACATAGTTTATTCCCAAACTTTAGTAATTTAGGAAATATATTATAATATCCCCTTGGGTTAAGCCCTCAAGATTATCCCCTTTTTCCTAGCCTGTCATCCCCCTTCCCTTTACCCTCCTAGTGGTGCTTAGTCCCCCATAACTATTTCTTTGTGATTGATATAAATGTAGTGATGTATTTTTATTAATGGTCTGCATAATTACATATACAAAAATCAGGCTCATTGGCCTTAACATCTAGGCTCTCCAGCCTAATAAACACATAAGCCTTCCAACTTATAAACACTTGTCCTACCAGCCTATAAACATCATTAAACATCATTACAATTCAACAGGGGCTCGCCCTTGGGGTATTACATTGGTTTTGAGTCCCCATAAGAAATAATGTATTTTTTTTATTTGATGAAAGGTCGGAGTTCCCAAACACTTAAAGAGGCCATCATACCTAGGAAATGTAATGTTATGACCATTACTAATAATAAAATACATCATTGGTTGCAAGACATACAAGGACAGAAGTTATAGGGGGATATGATTCCACGAGAGAGGGGGATTAAGGGAATAAGTCATTTTATCATATTTTATTTACCCATAATTACATAATTGAGAGAAGGGGTTATATGAGATTCATTTGGAAGGCCACGTGGTTCGTCATTCCCAAGTAAATATATAAACCAATATTGTGGCTTGTTTGGGGGTTCTTCTTCTTCTTTCTTCTTATTATTCTTCTTCTTTCTTCTTCTTCTTCTTCTTCTTCACTCATTATGTTCATTCAATATTCATTGTTCACACTCTCCATTTATGTTCACTTTTTCACTCATTCATTCTTGGTGTTGGAATGGGACCATGGGGATGAATTATTGAGGAGGAATCCATTGTTTGTTGGTTGTATCAATGACTTCCATGTTTTAGCCATGAATTAATACATGCATGCCTGAGATGCATTGGAATGTACTAAATTTTATTCACAGTTGCAAGTCCCGAGAGTCCCATCATGGAGATTCTTGACCAGAGGCATTAGAGCCTTTGAAGGAGGTGGATATCATGAGGGACTGTGTGGAAGAGAAGGGGGTCCATTATCTTGGGTTGTGCAGGCTAGAGAGAAGAGAGTCAGTGTACTTTGCATTGTTGTGTATTGAGAAAACTGTGACATCTTGAGTGTTGACTGGTTTGGGAAGCTGAGTGACACCCTAGAACCATCCTTGTGGACTCATAGCCCTAGCTCGGGGGTGACCTTCTATTGAGACTTGGAACAAAAGTGTCTGTGGTTGGGTGGAATGTTCTTGGTCTGCATCTAGTTGGTGAATTTGTTTTATTAAAGATAAGTGTTCTCTTTCATGTGTTTCTCTATTGTATATTTATTTCTATTGTGTGTTAATTATTATCTCTGAAACTCATATCAAAACATGTCTTCTTGTTGGTTTTTGTTGTGCATGGCATGTTTATACATTCTTTATAATGTATCATGAATATTTATTGTTGCATCTGTTGTTATCATGTTTCTTTCATGCTTCTTTAATAATTAAATGGTATCAGAATTTGAAATCAATTTTGAATAGGGTTTTTGAGGTATGCCCAACCCAAGGGTGGTTGGGCATGTTATAGGCTGGATAGGTTTGGAGAGAGGAGAGATGATGACGATAGGGTATCCCAAGGAGAAATAATAAACATCGATCCATTGAAGGTGATATCTAGAAAATGATAAAGGTGTTGACGATGATAAAGGAAAATTATGTCATGTTGATGTGGTGTACCAACATGGTAGCCAGCGTGTCTATCAAGGTGACATGTGTCACCATTGGGTTATATGAGGTACATTAGTGGACTTGGAGGGGGGTTGGAAACCCTTAGAGTACCGGTCACAATCTAAACCATAGGATTTGGATGCGGACATAATTTGGTCGTTCGTTGGAGGAATTTGTGTTTATCCCAAAGGCTGGGAAAGAGGAAAGTCTCAACGATGATGAGATATCAGGGTTAACAAAAACCATTGATCAGCGAGTATGTGAGATTAAATATTAGTCTTCGATCTATCATGGGACCCACATAGTCGTGTAAGAAAAGATTGGAGGGATGGACTCTAACCATTGTGCATGTTAGAGGCACATACATGATCGGAGCCGCAAGAAGTCAAGTTCTGAGAGCCTTCAGATATAGGATCACACCTATTAGAGGTTCATCATCATAACTTGGAAGTTGATGTGATCGGTGACTTTGTGAGAGAATAACATCGACAACGATGAGGAGGTTTTAGGGCTGATTGGAAGCCATTGATTGGAAAATAAGTGTGGTGTAATGATGGTATTCGATCCATTGTAGGTCCCACAAGACTAAGTAAGAAGAGTGAAGAGATGAGCATTAATAATTGTGCACGATGGAGGTGTTGAAAATAACTATTATTTAATCGTTGGATCCCGAGATCCGTAGGATCCATGGAGTAATTTTGTAGAAGTGATTGAGGTAATGATATCTCATGAAATATAGGCTTGACGAAAATGATGATGGGTTTCGTAAATTCGAAACCATGGAGTGGTGAGCTAGGTGGAATGTGCCACATCGGTGCCATATCAGCTCCACATAATATGGCATGAGATATAGGAAGCCACGTGGTAGTGAGTTGGTCGTTGGTCCAAGAAGGCCTGTAAACTTTGGGAAGTTTTAAATTTTGATCCATAGCTCATAATTGAGCATGGTTATAGTCGTTGGAAATTTGTCGATGAGAAGATTCCATATATGGGGTTCATTGAGATAAATTGACTAGGTGGAAAAAGAGGAAATTTCAATACCCCATCCCTTAAATGGTACTTAGGGGGTTGGGTGTCTTACAATCATCCTTCTTCTTTATTTTGAAAACATAGTTCTTATGGTGAGGTGTCCCTCTAATATTGACAAGAAAATAAGAATTCTCAAGGGATTCTATTCTAGCATAAGAACATCAATAAACACTAGAAAAAAAAACGTTATGATAATCAAATACAAAAATATCACATATGTTAAGTTTGTTTATGGAAATAAAAAATTATAGGGAGTTAATTCATACAAATATCTTGGAGTTGAACTTCATCACAATCTTAACTAGAAATATAGCATCAAGAAAAGTATTAATGGAGGGTGGGAAGCTTATTTTGGTCTTGAGAACAACTGTAAATCAGTGGATTTCTTGTTCTAGAGAAAAAAAAAATCCTCTTTGAGACTCTCATCACTCATGGGATCTTATTTGGATGTGAAATTTGGGGCTACAACCTCTCTAAAGAATCATAGACAATAATCCAACAAATCATGAAGAATTTTATAATATTTAATATTTAAACTAAAAGAAATACACCTTATCCTATCCTCATCATATAATATGGTCCTCCCATGTAATGTTCCCAGCTTAACCGAGGAACATTACTAGAATAAAATACACATAAATTCGAAAAAATTCTTCTAATTAAATTTCTATAGCTTATCAGCTACGATTTATACATAGATTTAACCATTTCGGATAACATTGTTTAAATGTAGTTGCATCATGCCGACCAACATGAGTTTCACAAGCTCGCTGAGACAAGCCATGCACACAAAAATTTGTACTTCACGTGACAATTGTTCACAACACGCACGCAATAGGCTTATTACTGCATGTGACAACTATTCCCAACGCGCATGATGATTCAAGCACTGCATCATAATCCCATTGTCTTTACTACTAAATTTGACTCACGGATGCAATTAAGTACAAAATTATGAACAACATGACATTCAATCTCATGCAATTATCCATACTAGTCAAACAAGTAAATGAAACTAATAAATTTCACCACAACAACATAAAATTCATTCTCATGAATAGAGTAAAACACACAGTAGTTAAACTCATAAATTAACTCAGAAAAATAGATAAACACTTATCTTTTTTTTAAATGGTTGTGCAACTTGTTTCTTGGGAAGGACGTTCCACCCAACCATAGAATTACTATTCCCAATCTTAACAGTAAGTCGCCCCCAAGTTGGGGCTAGGAATCCATAAGAAAAGGGTGCCTCTCATAGTCCACTCATAGCTCAATATCCCACAACCCACTAGTATTCTCCTACATATATCTTGAGTTTCCTCCATCTCTCTTCCTCTTGACATGAACAAACCAAGGAATGTTCAATGTACCCCTTCACTACTCTCATTCCATCGTGTGTCCCATTTGTTTATCAGAGTCTTTCTGGGCATAGATAACTAGGAAACTCAAGGTAACTCACTGCTAGGAAAACTACCAACAACAACAACAACCACTTGTTGTTATAGTGAAACTCACACAAGAGTTCACTCTTAAGTCCTAACAACATGGCTCTTCAATATTCAGCTCCAAAGTGCTCTAGTATGCTCTAGCATGCTCCAAAATTCACTCATCCTTCTTTCTCTATCTCATGTGCTCTCTTCTTCTTATCCATTCTTGTTTCTCATGTAAAACTCGATGTGTAAAAAATGCATGTAGTTGCCAATACAAATTTTCCTATATTTAGCATAATTTATTGACTTATACTCTTTTGCAAACGAATTGTACTCAACCCGATGATATCCAATAAATATGGCATGTGACTCTCACACCCACCCTCTTACATTAGTTTAATGATTGAGATCTCATACACTCAAACATAAATTAGAAATTATCCCCAATGGTAATAAAATTCAGGAAAATGGGTTGAATTAAAACTCATAATTAATTTTCCCCTTGGACCCCTCTTTAACACTCTCTTCTCTTGTGGAAAATTCACCCCCCATCATTGTTCATATTCCTAGCAATTGGTATCACATTTAATTTATTTAAAAATAGAAAACACATTCGCATATTACATTGCCTGGATATAGCCACATTCATATATACATTATGCATAAATTAAACTGGGGATTATAGTAGGGCTGTTACATCCCCCCTCCGATACAATTTTGCATCATCCTTGGTGCACAACACCATGTAAAATACATATAAAAACTTACATTACATTACAGTATTCAAAAAAGAAAGAAAAATTATGCAATTTTTACCCTCCAACAACAGTCCCAACCAAAATCTCATATTTCTCTCAACTTAATGACCCAAGGAATGTTCCCCCTTCACTACTTTGAATCCATTGGGATGCACCATTCTTTTATCAGGGTTGTCAATGCAGGTGACCAACAAAATGTAATGTGTTTCCAGAACTCTAGCTACCCAAAAATGAGGTCTTTCATTTTCAAAAAACAAATTCTTCAAAATTGACAAAACATTATTGGTATTCCTTCTGCATAGTTTCTTCATGTTCCCATGTTGCATCTTCAAGACCCTAGTAGATATATTGAACCTTTACCATCCCTATGGATGTTTTCCTAAGAACTTTGACTTTCTGATCCAAGATGCGGACTGGTTCCACCTCGAAATCCCCTTCGTTTTCCACCTAGATTACAGCCCAATCAATTATGTCGTTAGAGTCAAGAACACATTTATTTAATAATGAAATATTAAATACATTATGCACTCTCATGGATGCAGGAAATCCTATCATGTATGAAACTAGCCCTATCTTCTCTAAGATTTCAAAAGGACCACAATATCTTGTTGCCAATTTTGAGAAGCAACCCAATCTTAGCGAACTTCTTTTTTCTTTCACATTTAGAAAAATGTGTTCTCCCACTTTAAAATATCTAAAAACTTTATTATTTCTTGCATAAATTTTCTGCCTATCCTAGGCATCCTTTAAATTCTACCTAATATTTGTCATCTACTCTTTCATTTCCCTCCACAAATATGGTCCAATGATAGCTCTGTATGTTGGGTTATCCCAACTCACTGGTGTATTACACTTTCTGCCATACAATGTTTCAAATGGGATCATTTTTAATGAGGCTTGATACCCATTATTGTAAGAAAACTATACTAAGTGGATTTAGTCTTCCCACTTTGATGGTTGGTCCATCACGTACATTCTGAGCATGTCTTCAATGATTTTGTTAGTCCTCTATGTTTTCCCATCTGACTATGGGTGATACATTATAGTGATATTTAATTTTGTCCCAAAACCTTTGAACAAACCTTTCCAAAAAATAGATGTGAATTTTGAATCTCTATCTAAAACAATTGCCTTAGGCACCCCATGTAACCTGGAAACCTCTTTCATGTAAATCTCCACAATTGTTTTTCCTTGTGTGTTGTCTTCACATGAATAAAATGTGTTTCTTTGGTTAATGTATCTACCACCACCATGTTCGAATCATGTTGCTTCATTTTTCTGGGCATCTTTGTAATAAAATCAATTGTAACCACTTCCCATTCCCACTCAGGAATGAGAAATGGTTGTAGCAGCCCCACTGGATGTCTATGCCTTGTTTTCACTTTTTGGCATTCTAGACACTTGGATATGTAATTAGCCACTTCTTTCTTCATTCCCGACCAAAAATATTGTCTTTTTACAACTGCAATTGTCTTCGGATATCTTGGGTGCCTAGTGTATGGTACATTATGCATTTCCCTTAGAACTATATGTTTCATCTCTCTAGAATTTGGTTTATATATTTTCCCTTTGTACTTGAGTATTCCATCCTCTTTCATCTCATAATAATTCATTTTCCATTTTAAATTTCCTTGTTGTAACATTTCTTTTATTTTTAGATATTGTTAATCTAAATTTGCAGCCTCTAAAATTTTGTCTCTTAAATATGTCCAGTACATGCTGATGACTGAAATATGCATTTCCAATACATATTGATGACTAAAATATGCATTTCATGAGCTCTCTTGTTGAGTGCATTGGCCACCTAATTTTCCTTTCCTTTGATATGCTTAATTTCAAAGCTATATTAACTCAGAAGTTCCAGACACCTTATTTTTCTGACATTTAATGTTGGTTGTCTAGTCTATTCTTAACTCAAATATTTGACCCATAAGGTAATGTATCCACAATTTTAATGCATGAACAATGGATTCCAATTCCAATTCATCTGTAGCATAATTCTTTTCATGTTCTTTTAGTTTTCCATACTCGTAACACACCACACGATATTTTTTATTATGGAATCCCCCAAGTCAATCCTTGCATGCATCCATGCATACTACCAAATCTTCATCTGTATATGAAATATTTGATATGGGTGCACTTGTCAATATGTTCTTCAGCTACTGAAATATTTCTTCACACTTGGAAGTCCATACCAATTCCACTCCCTTCATTTACAAAGAAGTGATTGGGTTTGCAATCTTGGAAAACCCTTTTATGAATATTCGGTAATAACTGGAAAGACCCATAAATGATATAATCTTTGTCACATTTATTGGTTTTTGCCACCCTCTAATGGCCTCTATCTTCTCGGGATAAAATGTTATCCCATATGTTGATATAATATGCCCCAAGTAGTGAATCTTATTTTGATAAAAGATGCACTTACTTAGCTTGGCATACAACTTGTGCTCTCTCAAAACTTGCAGCACCATTCTTAAATGTTGCTCATGCTCTTCTTCTATATTTGAATAAATGAGAATATCATCTAAGAAAACAATCACAAACTTGTCTAGGTACTCCCTAAACACTCCATTCATCAGGAACATGAAAGAAGATGGGGCATTTGATAGTACAAAAGGCACTACCGTAAATTTATAATGCCCATATCTTGTTATAAATATTATCTTTCTGATATCCTCTTCCTTTATCCTCACTTCATGATAACCTAATCTCAAGTCAATCTTGGAAAATATTCTTACACCTTTCAATTTAT
>ML778774.1:470280-525396 GCA_009831015.1 Picea engelmannii | reverse complement strand
AAAGGGTGGGGGGCATTATTGAGAGGGAGAGAATTGTATTACAGGTTTTTATTTTATTTTATTTTGGAGGATCTAGTTGTGGTTTGAGGGAGGATCTTGTTGGAGGTATGTCACAGGGGGCACCGGGGTTGCTGGGGATTTTGGGCTTGGAGGGCTAGGAAACCGCAAGGGTCCCTGGAGCTAGGGAGCCGGAGAGGCTCTGTTCCTAGCTGGATGGGAGGAAAAGATTCAGTTTTTAGGTAGTTTCAAGCAGTCTGCAACAACAGGAAAGAAAGGGAAAAACTTCTTCTTCAAGAGGTATTTTACTAGTATTAATTTTGTTAAGAATGAAAGTTATGTTGTGTAATCTGTTTGTGACTATTTTGGATTGAATAACTTTCGAATTTGATATCTAAACTGATTAAATTTGCTAGTACTTCAGCATAAATTTGATAGATTTGTTATATAATGCAAACAGAAATAGTTATAATGCAAAACAGAGATAGAAAATAGATGTCATGTTCAAGAAAGGAAAAGTAATTTAGATTAAAATTTACTATTTAACTTTGAAGCTTAGTGCAAGTCTTACAAAAGTTTTGGGGTTATCATATTGTATCTTGTCACAATCGAAGGAGGGTAACCCACTTACAAACCTTTGGATTTTTACCTTCTCATCCTTTATGAACTCCACATACTTGAGAAACTCAAAGAACCTATTCGCATACTCATCCATTTAGTTGCTTCCTAGATTGAGTTCAAAGAAATATTTCATCTTCCTTTCATAGTAATGCTCAAAAAAATATTTCTCTAGGAAATATCCTTTGAATTGCCTCCATGAGACCTTCCTCTCATCAAGTTATTTTTCTTTCTTAAGTTCATCCCACCACATGGTGGAATTTCCTTGCAAGTGGTAGGTTGGAATTCTTGTTTTTACCTTGGAGGTATAATCATGTAGATGAAAATGTTTCTTCAATTCCAATAGCCAGGTCTTAGCCTCTTCTCCCTTCCTATGTTCACGATTGAAATTTGGTGGCTTGATTTTTCTGAGTTCACCTTGTAATATGTCTCCATCAAACCTTCTCCTCTTTCTCTTGACACAAGACACACTTGGGATACTTCCTATCCCTAAAATTGCACAAGTTCTCCTAGTGGATTTCCCTGGGGAATGATGGCACCTATTTATACTCCTTGATTTCATATCATTCCCATGCTCATCTCTTATGTTATGGGATCTAGATGTTGTCACTTGTCTAGCACTAGCTATTGGTTTTGCATTGGAGTCTTTATTGGCTTGCTTCTATAGAATATTCAAACTCTGAAGTATCTCTTCTTCAGATTTCATGATATTTTCATTATCATCTCTATATCTCTACAGACTTCTGATATTTACATGCTACTACCTACATATTCTTCCATTAGAATTTGTCTCATCATTTCCCATGCTGACATGTGGCCCTTTGAACTCCTCTTCATGGTTGTAGGACCCCTGGGAATCTTCCATGGATGTAGTTCTCATACTGGAAATAAACTTCCTTCTGTACCTATAAATTCTGCAAGAAAATGTGCATGGAAACAATTTTCTATTAGAAAAAATATATACATAGTTTTGGAAAGAATGCATACATTTTTCTTCTCTTTAATGCCACCAATCATATTTTTTTTTGTTGGATGTAATTTAAATTGCCCAGACAAATTTTCTAGGTTGATATATGGATCCTCCTCTCCAGGATCTTTCCAATGAATGTTTTCTTGCTCGATTACGAGCTTAGAGAAAAAAGTTGTAGTCATATGAATATTGTTAATTCACCCCTTTTGCACACTTTTCACTCCTGTGCAATTAATCCCAGAAACCAACTTATGTCACTCATAGAAGTAAATATGTCAAGAATCGGAGAAAATTTTGTATGATACATAGATAAAAATTATGACATAGAATTCATATCAATTCTCATATTGTCAATCTGATGCTCCAGTCAAAAACTTCAACAATATGGAAATGACAACTTTGTCCTTTCTCACCCATTTTTCCAGACCTAGAACTTTTAGCCAAAATGGCTATCTCCCAAACCACACACTTCTGGAAAAACTTCACTCAACCAAAGTTGTATGGGTTGATGAGTATACAAAATGTCGAGTAAACACATTTTTCCATATTTTCCATCTGGAGAATCGTTTCCTCCTTAGAAAATCCCAAGAATCCCCAAAATGTGGCCTAGAATAGTGGATTCTTCCCTATTTCAGCATCCCCATTCCAAACCCCTTAGAATTTATTCAATTTATTCATGGGTTATATCCACATATTCTTTATAGACTCTCTCCATGAATTTCATCTTAATATATATCTCTTCTAATGATCTAAACTTAGGTCTTTAAAAACATGTAATTTGCATTTTCTAGAAAATCAGATCATAATTGGCTAGTTGTTACACATCAAAATTACTCACTAATTTTTGTTGTAGGAAAATTCCCCTGTAGATAGGTGAATTCCCTCTTGGATATTAGACCCATATGACCAAGAAATAAAAGTGTTAAATTTGATTACTGACATTCCTTTAAACATAGCTAAGCTAGTCAATAGAGAAGAGGAAGAAAGTATGAGTTATTTTTCACTGTTGTTTTCTTTATATGAGATATGATCGATATTCGATACATTATTACAATGATGAGTGTTCCATATATAGGGAACATAAGGTGACCATCCATGAAAGAATGTGTCCCTTGAATAATCAATAACTATTTGTTATTATCATTTACTTATTATATAATATATATAATAATCATTAATAATTATATTATTAATTATTATCTTTAGAGAATGTCTTCCCGATGTTGTCAAAACATCAACACTCCCTCTCAACGAGGGAGACATTCTGCAACATGCCACTCTTGTCTTTGAAGTATACAAACTTCACTCTAGACTCATGACACTTTCCTATCAGTCTTGGGAGACATCTCTCTCCCACCTGAACCGAGGAGAAACTCCTTCTACGACTCTCCTTCTGAGACAATTCACTCTCTCTAAGATTAAGCTCACTTTGGGTCCACATGTAATAGCATATAACATCTTGAGTATTTATCATTCCTTGTCAAATCACCATGACTAGGACAAAGACCACACCAGGATCTTTCACCACAGGCACACACCTATGAGTGAATTTCGACTTGATGCTAACTGACACGTGGAAAGCACTTCAAGCACCTCGAGTCCATATTATTCCTTGTCATGATCAAGGAAGGACTACGTCTAGGCCCATTTACCACAAGTGTACCTTTGTGATAAATGTATCCTATCTCCCTTGGTCTGCAGATCAATATAGGAGAAGTTATGCCCAATGTTGAAACATCAACACTCCCTCTTAGCTAGGGAGGTATCTTTCCATAGTAGTACACAACTACTTTCCAGAGACACGCAGTCTCCACTAGTGGTACAAAACCACCATAGTAGTAAAATATTTGTCACACATGGCACTCCCCATAATGTGAAACATCAAGGGTCAACTCCCTTGACATGTCCTCATGTTCTCTCCACATAGGATGATGGGATATAAGCCCAAATGCACTTATTCCTTCTCGAATAAGTGTTCAACTTATCCCTTCTTGGATAAGTTTCCTCATAGATCAACTCAATCAATTCACAGAGGAGTACGATTTGGAGAAAGTTTGTCACACATGGAACTCCATGTGGACTTCTAGAGGCTACATCCTCTAGAAACACTAGGGTCAACTCCCATAGTGTATGACATCAATGGTCAACTCCCTTGACATGTCCTCATGTTCTCTACACATGGGACATTGGGATATAATCCCAACTGCACTTATTCCTTCTCGAATAAGTGTTCCACTTATCCCTTCTCAGATAAGTGTATTCACAGATCAACTCAACTCAATTCATAGAGGAGTATGATCTAGAGAAAGTTTGTCACACATGGCACTCAATGTGGACTTCTAGAGGCTACATCCTCTAGAAACACAAGGGTCAACTCCTATAGTGTATGACGTCAAGGGTCAACTCCCTTGACATGTCCTCATGTGCTCTCCACATGGGAGGTTGGGTTATAAGCCCAATCGCACTTATCCCTTCTCAGATAATTGCCCCACTTATCCCTTCTTGGATAAGTGTCATCATAGATCAAATCAACTCAGCCACAGAGGAGTACGATATGGAGAATGTCTCAGGAAGCTGCAAACATCAACACTCCCTCTCAGCAATGGAGGCATTCTCTGCCACACCAAGTCTATCACAAAAGTACTTAAACTTCATCCTAGTTTGGTAAGAACATCAACAACCTGCTCATCTGTAGGAAGGTACTACACCAATACTTCCTTCCTCTGCACCATGTCTCGAATGAAATGGTACTTGATCTCAAGGTGGTTCAATTTTTCATGAAACACTGGATTATCCAAGATCTTCACACAACTTTAGTTACCATAATGAATAATGGTGGAATCCAGCACATGTTTGAATAAATCTGCACGGAGCTTGTGAAGCCACATTGCTTAACAGACTGTCATACTTAATGCAATGTACTCTACTTCTATTGTGCTCAAATCCACATAAGTTCATTTCCTGCTACACCAGGAAACCATGGAAGATACCAAAGTGAAGCAACACCTAAAGCTGCTCTTTCTTTCCACTACGCTCCCTGCCCAATAAGAGTCAATATATTCTTGCCATATCATATCAATACTAGAAGTATATCTCAGACCATGTCGAACTATGCCTCACAAGTATCTCAACACATGCTTCACAACAATCTAGTGTGTCTATCTCGGTTGGCTCATAAATTGGCTAAGTGCACTCTTTGCATAACAAATATCTCGTTCGGTGTTAACCATATACATCAATGATCCAATCAGTTGTCTATACAAGGTCGAATCAGTCTCATCGGAATCCAAAGAAGACACACATGTTTCTTTTGGTGTAGCCATGGGTTTACAGTTTGACATCCCAAACTTTTTCAATATCTTAACTATGTACTTCCCCTGACTTAGGAAGATCTCATCAGTTATTTCCCACACCTCTAGTCCCAAGAAGTAGTGCATCGTACCAAGGTCCTTCATCTCGAGTTGAGAGGTCAACGCATACTTGCATTCAATAATAAGGCTCTATGTACCGATGAGGAATAAATCATCATGATGTTTTTCCTCACTCAGTCCAACTTGGGATTGATCTCCAAGTCTTTCAACAAGTCCTGCAATCCAATAAACATCAAAGACAAAGCATACTTCCTATTCTACCATGATTATTTTAAAACTAGATTTATCCAAAGAGAGACAATTTCATGCAGACATACACAATATTGAAGTAAACAAGCCAAGCACATGTATTAATGAGAACAAAATAAGGTGCTTAGAAAGTGTAGATGCAGATGTAGTAGCCTCACCAAGCTCTCCTTGTCCAACCCCTTGCTCGAATTATCCACAATCAAAATGAAAATACTTTTCATTGATTCTTCCCCCCGTTTCACCATGAGAATGCCTCCTTATATAGGCTTTGAGAGGCCTAACCATCTTAGATATTCTTGGGATAAGTTGAGGATATTTCTCCATCAGTTGTGGAACTCCCCTTAGATCCATCCTTGGTCTTGGATTTGATCATAACTAACTCGGATATTTCTTAACTGACTTTAGAGATAAGGGGGATTTGTTCCAATATTTCCTCAATAGCTCGATGCTCCCTCAAAGTGGGCCAAAAAGCGTTGTAACGCTCCCTGCAAGGAGGGAAAGGAGTGCTAGCGCTCCCTGCAAGTGGGCAAGGGAGCGTTGACCTCCAAAAATGCTTTAAAGTTGGTGATTCCTCAAGGAAAAAGTTTGTACTCTTCGTTAGATGATATATTTCCTTATTTTAACCAGTCTTAGAGGATATCTCAAGTGTTCCTGTGATGTGACACCACAGGACGACAGTATGATTTTTGTGACACTTGCAACAAAAGTGCGACACTTGCGATAATGATAATGAGACATCATCGAAGTGAGTAATTTTGATGTGTAACAGATTTCCCCCAAAATTGCGAGGTCAGAAGATGGAAACTGATGACTGAAGTACTTTGTAGACTTTTTCAAAGAAAGGGTATGGACTTGGAGAACTTGGTAGAAGTTGCATACAACCATCAGACAAATGTTTTGACATGTCTCAAACCCAAGGCAGGCATACCTATGCTTGAGTGATAAAATATTTTCAAGGTATGGCCGCCATAAAATACACTGCGGATCCATAATCATATTGACTTAATAGGTATATCCACCAAAGATATAATGTGGATCTATACTTCCATGACATGAGTTGATCGTATCCACGAACAATACATAGTGGATCTACGAGATGACAAAACATAGCCATGGACCAATACAAAGTGGATCTATGTGATAGTATATATATCAGTATTATCAAAAGAAACTTCATCACAACCTGGGTAAAGTAGATATCTGAGTGAACAAACAACCCATGGTCTTCTTACCGATCCCGATGTGGTACGAATATAACCATGTGAATAGATGTTTTGATGTCAAACATGGTAGAAACCACTTAATTATCGGTCAATGAGGTAAATTGTTAACAAGTGCGGGGGAAATAACCATTGATGTCAATGACTCCCAAGGTACCCTAGTACAATCCATCAAATGTGAATAGATGAGTCGAAGTCAAACATTCATGGAATCATCCGATCAGAGGCCAATGATGTAAACCCACTGTCGGAAATGAGGAGGCATGTCATTGAGGCATTCAAGTCCCAAGGTACTAACTGGTTTCTAATTCTAGTTCCCGGATGATGTGTTGAAGTCGACAGGAACAGACTCGTCGAAGGAGGTCCTTTATGTATCCTTCATCAACGACATGAAACCAACATAGAGATGTAAGTTGGTGGATCAAAATGAAAATGGACAGACACGGGTATTGAAACTGGAAATTTGTGATGGTTGACTCTTGAGGCAGATACTTCCCTTGAACACTGAGGCACAATAGCAGAAACATGACATGGACCAAAACATGATGCAGTGGATACTGTGAATTTCATCAGGTGACCCAAAGTACTAAAGGAACTCAGAGGATTGGTTCACTGCAAAGGTTCAATGGATCAAAATGTATGAAAAGACAAAGTGTCGTGTTCAAGGGCGACTGTAAGAGTGACCTGTGATATTTTCAAAAACTGCTTGGATTGCTTCCTTCAATTCCCCCCCCCCCCCATCTAGATAGACGAGTGCCTCTTTTTAATTTAATGAGATCGAGGAGGATAACACATGATCGATATAACTCACCTTCAGTAAGTTCCTCTTCCTTTGTTTAATGAACTAGAAGAAGTAAGGGTTTGTCCCCATATGGGTCCTTCAATGTGTAGTTTAGCGAGTCCAGAGAAGGAAAACGCGATGGTTTTTCATGTTTAGAGAGTCTAAAAATAACTTAAAGGTGAATCCGGGGTTTTCCTTTTTCATAATTTTAGTCTCGTGAGGCCAAAAAAGAGATAAAATACCACTCGAAAGATGCTCTTTCAAAATTTTTAATGAGTGTGAAAGAAAGCAAGATCACTCATCAATCTTTTCATGTTTAGAGAGTATGAAAAGAGATTAAAGGAGACTCCAGGGGGTTCCTTTTTTGTATAACCTTTACGAGTCCAAAAAATTGATAAAATTCTACTCGGTTACATTCTCATGTATTTTCGAGCGTGAGAAATAATAAAGACTAAGCTCAGAATTGGTTTCAGTTTTACACAAGCTTGAAACAAAATTAAACTATGCTTTTAAATTCCCAATGTAAATTCCAAAGGTTGGGATACCCATGTATGGTTGGTACTCTGCCCCCAGCTTGAAAATACAATGGCATAACTTCATAATGATAATCAAAGGTTGGAGACATGTCCCCCCAAGCTTCAATTCATTCACAGACTTTGAGTTTGTCGCCAATTTATGTACTAGATGGAGAAAAAGGATAAGGGTGGATGAAATCAAGGTTCAAATATGAGACCTAACAAAAGACTCAACTTGGTATGAGAGGTGACAATTTCATTTTTTAACGAGCTTGACACAAGAGAAAAACTATGCTCAGGGCTCTGAGTTGAATCCCTAGATTTATGTTTCATTTTTTTATGAGCTTGCTACAGATAATAAAACTATGTTCAATGTTTCGGGTTCAATCCCTAGATTTATGTTTCATTTTTTAACGAGCTTGCTATAGAGAGGAAAACTATGCTTGTAACCTCTGTTTCATTTTTTAACGAGCTTGCCACAAAGAAGCGAAACTATGCTCGTGACCTCTTCTTGATCATGGCTTCCAAGAGGAAAATGATCTAGAAGAAAACCATGTCAAGGGACAAAACTCGGTCATGGCTTCCAAGAGATATTCACTGGACGGAAGACAAATTATCTGGGAGGAACACATGTCGAGGGCCTCGATAAGGGTAGGGATATATGGCTCTAATATCCCTATAAAAAACTATCACCATGTCAACTACCGGATCTAAGTCACAAAAGGTTGAGCTTACAGTGAGAGGCTCATCTTCATCGACAACTGAAGGCATGGGAGATAACGCCACATAATTGACCCGTGGTGGGGGCGATACTTTCTGCATATAAGAACCATTTAGGGAAGTCATTGGGTTGGTAATAAAGTCAGGAACAACGCATGAAAGTTGATCAATAGCCACAATTCTTCCATCGTGAGGAAAAGATATCACATGAAAAAAGTGGACACAATAACTTTCATGGCATAGACATAATCTCTCCCAAGGAGTAAATTGAAATCCAAGGGGTCTTGGACTACCATAACATCAATAAAGACAGTTTTCCCTACCAAAGTTATGGGAAACTAAGGAAGGACTCTTAAAGGGTGATTGGTTCTTCTGTTAAAAGATAACAGATTTTGTGTAACTGGTACAAGTTGAGGATAATCGAAAGCTTTCCAAGCAATAGAGGATGAAATACTGATGGGCGCACCTTCATCTATCAGTTTCTGAGGAACGTCCCAACCACAAACCTATACTATAATCTTGAAAGGAATGTTAGAGGAAAGATGAGGTCCAATTAGCGCACCCCAATAAAAAAGGATGGCCTCATTACTTGGAGGGGCTTTCATGGGAGAAGGAGGAATGCCCCCCAGCACGGTAGATTTTGTATCAATGAGAAAACATGGGAAGTATCAGGTTTACTATTTATATGAAGAGTGGGATCGACTAATGATGTAACCATAGAGCCCACTTTGGGTTCACTCTTTATATGAAGATTGTGATCGACCAATGATGTAACCGAAGCGACCACTTTATCACTCTTCAGAGGAGGAGTGGGATTTACTGATGATGTAACTGGAGAAACCACTTTAGCATTCTTCAGAGGAGGAGTGGGATTGACCGATGATGTAATTGGAGCAATCACTTTGGCACTCCTCAAGGGAGGAGTGGGATCGATCTATGGAATTGGATCGACCACTTTGGGTTCACTCTTTAGATGAAGAGTGGGGTTCACCGATGACAGAACTAGATCAACTACTTTGGTTAGTGGTTCAATCGAGGATGAAACCAGATTAACTGATGCAGACCCCCCACCTCAGCAGGGTTTTGCGACCTCCCGGTCTTTGGATCAATCTTCTTCTGAGCTAAAATGACTCTTCGGGCTCCTACTGGAACCCTTTGAACGAATCCATAGGTCCCTTTGTCCTCTGGCACGGGCCTTGAGAAAACCTATGCACACGCTCAAATTTCGGTGCTCTTCTCTATTATGAACCAACACACCTTTCACGTTTCGGGGTTTTGGGACTCCTGCCTATGAGCTCTCCCAGGCTCCTTGTCCCTCCAAATCTCGGTCATCGAATCACTGAAAAGGGATTAATGACTTTGGGTCCTCCCTTAGCCTCTGAATGCTTTTGTGTTTTTGCGATTTCGCGAGTCGGGATTCCACATCTCCCGACTTATGGCCTCTCGAACACCTAGGTCCTGAAATGCCGAAAAGGGATTAATGTCAAAGCGCTATCGGCTTTCACGATTCAGGGAATCACGATGCAATTGCTCCCCCTATTCTCTGTCTTTCAAATCCCTGGTTCATGAAATGCCAAAATATCTTGCTCTGAGAGATCAACGACCCAGTCCTCCTGGAACTGACGACCACAATATAACTAGTTCGACGACTCGAAATATTTTGGGCCTTTTCCTGAAACCCTGACCGCTTTCCATGTGTCCTCCTTGATAGACAGTCCTAATCCTTTCGACGACTTCTACGAAACGCCGACCAGTTTCCACGTGTCCTCCTTGATGGATGGTCCTGGTCCTTTCACGAATTCTCCTTTTGCGATTTTTGGAGACTCTTCACTCTCAGCCTCTCAGTGTCCAAATCCCCGAAATGTGGATCTCGTTTGTGTTATAGGAACATTGTTCCTCATGAGCTTCTCAAACTTGCTCAATCTCTAAGGGTATTGGCCCTCATCTTTTCCTTCAAAGGGAAACTTGGTTCCCTCTTGGCAGCCTCCTTCTCAAGCCCTCCTTGCTGAGCCAACAGATTATTCTGCAACTCTGTGAGCATCTTTCCTATGACACTTCTCCTTCTTCTCAGAACCTGAAAGAGTTCTCTGGTGCACTCTATGCACTTGCTCAATGCCCCCCTGGCAGAGCTTCTACAAAATCTCTAGAGATTCTGTCTCTTCTCTTTGTGCCTTACCCTACACAATTTTTCCTCCAAGGTGTTCAGAAACCTTGAGGCTCCTCCTTGAGTCTATGAATCTTTCTGGTGTGCACTCCTTGCACGTTCTTTCTAACTCTGCAGAGCTCAGATGTGCACTCCTTGCGCTAGCTACAGAACTTCCAATGTTCTGTCGTGCACTCCTTGCACAGCCTAAAGAACCCAGATAGAAACCGACAAACTCACAAACAGATAGTAGAAGCTATCTATCTCCTGCAAATGGAACTTAACATACATCTATAGTATGAATGAACACAGAACATTCATAAAAGATACATAAACACATAGAAAACATGTATGCAGGAAAAACTTCTTGTATTAACATCAATGTCTAATTACAATGTGTTCGAGCGCAGACTAAAACAGAGTCTCCTCTCCCTCTCTTTTGTCTATTTTCTATTCTATATGCCTCTCTACTCTTCGAGAGACTCCTTACAAAAGAGGGCTCTCTTGAGCTTATCCTCATCCACCGCCTCTGTGCTATCGCTATCTCAGAGCAGCTCCTACTCCTATAGCTACATTACACAAAAGGAAGTCACAGACCTGACTGATCTGGACTTAGCTACAGGTAACCATTAAAGGAAACCTCAACCACTACCGGTACAAAGGCATGATCTGGTCTCTATAAGCCTTACAACATTAAATTCACATTCAAATTTTGAAAAATGAGAGGGTTGTGCCTCTCCCTTTCATGAATGCGCGTTGGATGTGTTGGCTAGCTGGTGCTTATGCTAAGTTGGAGCGATGCTCCTGCATCATACTCCTCAGCTAAAGAAATCATGAGCTCTTTCTCATGAGCTACTCTTCTTGAGTGTTGAAATCCACCTGGATCCCAAACTTTCCCTTGGAACTATCCATCTGCTCCTCTGCTTCGATGTTCCTGTTGTTGCCCTGCTTCTCTTGTAGGCTCCCTTCTACTCAGCTTCTCATTGCTGGCAGTCTCTGTTGTTGAACTCAACTTCAGCCTTCTGATTTCTTCAATTACCTCGTCCAGCTGCTCCCATGGCTGGCTCTTTATATGTAGTCTTCTCTGTTGCACTTTTGTCTTCTCAATGGGCAGATATGCTCGATCTCCCCTGCTATATTTATCTCTCTTTGTGGCACTAAGTGACCACTCTCCTGCAGACTCCAGCTCTACAGTCTCCTCACTGAACTATTGCTCAACTTCTTCCTATGGCAGTTCTACTACTGCCATTTCTCCTACTGGCATACTTCCAACTTCTTCCAGCTTCTCCCCAGGCTGGTATGCTCCACTACCTGCTTCCAACTTATCCTGTTGGATGTGCAATTTTTTCACCATCACCCTATTTTCCAGGGCTTCCAATTCTTGATACAGATCAACAAAGTCCGTGTTGTCTGCTTCTTCTTCTGCTATAGGCTCCAGTGTTGCAGTCATCTCTGTTTCAGCTTCCTGGCTAAAAAATTTGAGCCATTCTTTTGAAGTCTCCTCCTTTTCTCCTTGGGAAAACATCAATGTCTACTCCACTTCTTCCTCCATGACAGTCTCTGCTGGCTGTCTTTCTTCTATTGTTGCATCTGCAATGCATGCTCTGGCCTCAACTGGGTTGCTTGGTAGGAACACATCTATTCCTCCAATGATTAGAATTCTCTTCTGATTCTCTCCTGTCAACACTCCTTGCTGATATGAACTCTCCTCTGAGTTCATGAGACTTTCAGACTGTCTCATCTCTTTCCCCTTGCCCACCTAGAAATTTGGGATTTTTTGGCTGCCCACCCGGCAATCTATGAGATCCAGTGATCCCATCTCATTGCCCACTTGGCAATCTGAACTTTCACCACTGCCCCCTTGACAGTATGTGAGACCTTCTGCTGATCTCTTCCCATTTCCCACCTAACAACTCGAAAGTTCACTTATGACCACCTGGTAGTTTATGATATCAATCGATCCCATCTCCATCAACACTCCTTGCTGACCCAAACTCATCCCTGAGTTCATGAGACTTTCAGACAGTCTCATCTTCTCTCCCTTGCCCACTTGGAAATATGGGATTTCTACCCTGCCCACCTAGCAGTTTATGAGATCTTCAACTAATCTCATACCACTTCCCTCTTGGCAATATGAATTTCCACTGTTGTCCTTTCGACAGTCTATGAGATCCTCCAATGATCTCATTTCATTGCCCGCCTAGCAATTGGAAAATTCATCTCTTCCCTCCTGGCAGTTTATGATACCTGAAACTGATATCTCTTACTCATCATTGAGGGTTTCTCCAGCTTCTGGCTCACAGATGCAAACCAACTCTGTGTCACTGAGGCTTTTAGCATACCTCAGCCATATTTTCAACAGTCTTTGTTGTCTTTTGGCCAAAAATTCCTTGACTGGCCACTTCACCTTCTTTTTCATGGGCCATTCATACACCCATCATGCTTCTGCATTCTGTTGCATTCGAAATGAAAGCTCCTCCATCCTCGCTCTTATCTCAGCAAGTTCCTTGTCAATCTCTGCCTTGGTTTTATGCTGGTGGTCTCCTCTTCCACCACGCTCATGGCCTTTAGTATCCATTTTATTCACCTTCTATCTGCCCTCCTGGAAAACTTATGGATCACTCTATGCCTGAGAGCACCTCCATATCCTCCTATAGCTCACTACGTTGTCTGCTGACTATTTCACATCACCTTGCAACAATCACCACAGAACTTTAACACCCTGCTTCTTTCACCTGTTGTGTAGTGCACCTTTTCTGGCTACCAAGGTTTAAACGCTATTAAAAGAAGACTATAACACCACTTTTCACATAACTCATACAGGTATTATAAATCCCAGGCATTTAAACAAATAAACACATTCTACATAGAGTATTCATATGACTTACTGCCGTAACTAACAATCAATAACATTTCATACTAATTCATATACACAGCGGAAATCATGATAACATAAGCAGCACAGTCCTGCAAAACATGATTAAGGCATAATAATATACTTATCTTTTAACAGTGGTAGGTTCCACCAACCAAGTGCAGGCCTTCCACGAACCTCCCAGCCTTAGACCACACTACTCATCATCTCAGCAGTGGGTTACCCCCGAGCTGGGACTAAGCTCCACCCCAAGACAAGGAATCCTAGGCTAGGATGAGGTTACAGGGAAAACAAAACATACAATCTAGAAGGGTTCTTCCCAAGATGCCATCTTACGCCCACTACTACCAAAATCTCATTCCCCACATGCATGTTCCGCCTGGGAGTATACACCTTCACAAGCACAATCCATCGGTGCTAACCTCCCTCTCTGGGTCTTGGAAACAGGCTAGATCAGGAAGTCTCAGAGCCTGAAGTTGGTGCTAGAAAATCTCTGGAGGGAACCACTTCCCAGCAAACTCTCTCACCTGGAAGGAGTTGCTCGCAGGCCTGACAACCTGCCTCTTCTAACCACAACCACCTCCCTCTCCTGGAGAGAGGGCATACATAGGCCCAATTACCACCTGCACTGGACAACAAATCACGCGCATTCCATCTCTGCATGACCACTACAGTCAACCGGGAATACAGACTCAGACTTCTCAAACAGGCTTAGCAATGGTGGCAAGGTCTCACGGTGTTGATTTTCAGAATTGCGTGACAAGCAATTTCTGCAGGGAATTACACAGACTCTCTGGTGCAGAATGGGGAGGATGAATTGGGATTTTCAGAAAACGAAAATAGTCTTCTCGTCTCTCAGAACAGAGGGTGTACACGGATTTGCAGAGACAAACACAGGCTTTTTCTTTTCCCGGCTCTCCGGAATGCACGAGGTATTCTTGCAGAGGTTGGGTTGGTCATATTGTTCAGCGCCCCCTACATGCTCAGGTAATCAGGTGGAAATGGAGGAGGAACCCTTCTCACGGCTCACCCTGGCCATTTTATTCGCATGTGTCAGGGTTGACACTTGTCACCCATGAAACTGCATGCATTCCACCAGCACGCGTCTCCCTTGCATGTTCTCCCCTTGCCAGAAACTTAGGATAAAACATAAAATGCACATGTCTTTTGGGATAATATAAAAATATTATTCCCAGGCTTAAGCCCCCTAGGATTATCCCCTAGTCTCAACACTTATCCCCTTTACCCACCTTCCAGCCCCTAATTCCTTGCCCACTCTGTGGATGCTCAGTCCCCCTTCACTCATTCATCGTGTTCGGTCTGCACCTGGCGATGTTTACAGTTTTATTAAATGTTCTGCATACATACAAGTACAAAATCAAGCCCTTAGCCTCCAACCCTTAGGCTCTCTGGCCTAACAATTACATAAGCCACAAACTTATAAAAACTTGGCTCACCAGCCTATAAAAAATAATTACAATTTCTTTCAGAACATGGTTTGCAACGGGGCTCAGCCTTGGGGACACTACAATCCCCCTCCCCTTATTTTTGCACTGTCCTCAGTGCAACTTACACTGTCTCTGCAACCCTTTCAAAATTTTCAAAAAGATGCGGGTACTCTGCCTGCATAACCTCTTCATGCTCCCATGTCGCGTCCTTAGGACCATACCAGGTCCACTGGACTTTTACAAGCTCTATAGCTCGATTCCAGAGCTTTTTTCTTTTCTTGTCCAATATGCGCACATGATGCACTTGCAGGACACCTTCTGGTTCCACCTGAATCACATTCCAATCGATAACATGACTAGCATCAGGTACATATTTCTTAAGCACTGAAACATGAAACACATTATGTACAGTCATAGATGCAGGTAATGCAAGCATGTATGCAACTGCCCCAATCCATTCCAGGATCTCAAATGGCCCACAAAATCTTGCTGCCAACTTGGTGCAACTTCCCAGCCTCAAGGAACTCCTGTTAGTTTTCACTTTCAAGAAAACATGGTCACCCACTTTGAATTCTCTATGGGTTCTGTTACTATCAACGTAACTTTTCTGCCTGTCCTGGGCAGCTTTTAGATTATGTTTAATTCTTATCATTTGGTCTTCCATCTCTTTGAGTAGCTCAGGCCCAACTACTACTCTGTCAGCTGGATTATCCCAGCTCACTAGAGTGTTTCACTTTCTTCCATAAAGTGCTTCGAACGGGCTCATCTTCAATGATGCATGATACCCATTATTGTAGGTGAATTCTACCAAATGCAGGTAGTCTTCCCACCTTGATGGTTTATCCACCACATACATTCTCAGCATGTCTTCTATTACTTTGTTTAATCTCTCTGTCTGTACATCATATTCAGGATGATACGCTGTGCTAAAGTTCAGATTCGTTCCGAATCCTTTGAACAGTCCTTTCCAGAAATTTGAAGTGAATTTCGGGTCCCTATCAGACACAATTGTCTTAGGAATCCCATGCAAGCGTGCAACTTCTTTTAGGAAAATGTCAGCAACATCTGCTGCTCTGTGGGTGGTTTTCAATGGAATAAAGTGGGCAGCTTTAGTAAGCTTGTCCACCACCACCATGATTGAATCATGCTTCTTGCTTGTTCTGGGCAATCTTGTGATAAAATCCATTGTTACCATGTCCCATTTCCATTCAGGAATAGGTAAAGGCTACAACAACCCTGTTGGGTGCCTATGCTCAGCCTTAACCTTTTGGCACTCCATACATCTGGCGATGTATTCAACAACTTCTTTCTTCAAAATCGGCCAAAAGTAATGGCTTTTGACTGCTGCCACGGTCTTCTGATATCCAGGATGTCCAGCATTAGTCACGTTATGCATCTCCTTTAGAATTTTCGGCTTCAATTCTCGGACATTGGGTACATACACTCTGTTTTTATACAGAAGTAAGCCATCAGTTCCCAAGGTGTAACTTTCCTTGGTTTGTGGTCTCTCACGCTGTTGTAGCTTTGCTACTAGACCTCTGTACTGCAAATCAGCATTGGCAGCTTCCAAAATTCTTTCTTTAATCTCAGTTCTGTACATGCTAATGGATGTAGCATGTAATTTGTGCACTTTTCTGCTGAGTGCATCAACCACCTTATTTTATTTCCCTTTGATATGTTTGATATCAAAGTCACATTCGCACAGAAACTCCAGCCATCTAATTTGCCTTGCATTTAAGGTCGGCTGATCAAATAAATATTTCATACCGTTATGGTCTGTTCTCAAATCGAATCTCTTGCCCATGAGGTAATGTCTCCATTTCCTCAGGGCGTGGACGATTGCTGCCAGCTCTAAATCATGAGTGGCATAATTATTCTCATGCTCCTTCAATTTTCGGGATTCATAACAAACTACAAATCCTTCTTGGCTGAGAACTCCTCCTAGCCCCTCCTTACATGCATCTGTGCACACTACATAATCCTTATTTGGATCTGCAATCTTCAGGATTGGAGCACTAGTTAGCAGCTACTTCAATCGCTGAAAGTTGCTCTCACATTCTTCAGTCCACTGGAACTTCTTCTCCTTCCTTTGCAAGGAAGTGATAGAATGAGCTATCTTTGAGAATTTGGCTATGAATCTCCTATAGTAACCCGCCAAACCCATAAAAGATCTAACTTCTACCACATTCCTTGGTGCTGGCCATTCTCGAATGGCCTCTACCTTTTCAGGATCCACAGCGATCCCTTCTTCAGATATAATGTGTCCCAAGTAATGGATCTGCCTTTGATAAAATGAGCACTTGCTTAGTTTTGTGTACAGCTAGTGTTCTCTCAACACTTGCGGCACCATTCTCAGGTGTTGCTCATGTTCTTCCTCTGTCTTGGAATACACCAAGATGTCATCCAAGAAGACTATGACAAACTTATACAAATAATCTCTGAACACTCCATTCATTAAGCACATGAAAACAACAGGCGCGTTGGACAGCCCAAACGACACCACCGTGAACTCATAATGACCGTACCTTTTTCTAAAGGTGGTCTTGCTGATGTCCTCATCCTTTATTCTCACTTGGTGATATCTTGATCGGAGATCTATTTTCGAAAATATTTTTGCATCCTTCAACTGATCAAAAAGATCATCAATCCTTGGCAGAGGATACTTGTTCTTGATAGTGACCTTATTCAGCTGCCCAAAATCAATGCACAGCCTCAACGTCCCATCTTTATTCTTCACGAATAGGACCGGGGATCCCCACGGTGACACACTGGGGCGAATGTAACCTTTCTTTAGTAGCTCTTCGAGCTGCAATTGCAACTCTTTCAGCTCTGGTGTGCTCATTCTATAAGGAGCCTTCGAAACTGGAGTTGCTCCAGGCATCAAATTTATAGAAAAATCGATGTCCCTCTTCGGAGGTAGTCCAGGTACCTCCTAAAATATGTCCTTGAATTCCTTGAGTACTTCGTGGTCTTCCAGATTCGATACTACATCTCAAGATGCTTCTTCCTCTCGAGCTGCAATTAATTGACAGCCTTTTCGGTAACATTTCTTCAGCTGCATGGCTGAGATTTCCCTCACAGCCACGGCTCTAGGAATTCCTTGAATTGTTACCTCATTTCCCTCCTCGTTCAGGCATGTAAACCTCTTGTTACGGAAATCCAGAAGGGCATGGTGTTGGTCCAACCAGTCCATCCCAATTAAGCAATCGTATGAACCTAAAGGCAGAATGTTCAATTCAGCCTTAGTGCTCATTCCTTTCATGTCCACTGAACATGACTTAACCAATTCAGTGACCTTCCTCTTGGCACCTATGGCCAACTGCACTAACCAAGACTTCTCATGTTTGCTTCTCATTAGATGCAAACTTTTCCACCACTCTAGGATCTACATAACTATGGCTAGCCCCTGAATCAATTAAAATAAAAAGTGGTCGGTTATTGATCGTACCTTCCACTTCAATCATATGCGATTGAAATTCTGCTTGCTTGTTGTCCAGGGCTGCGTAGATCCTCATCATTCTGCTGCCCCTATTTCCCACTGTTTCAGCTTGCTGAACAATATGTACAGTTCTCGCTTTACCATTTTTATGGGGACAATCTCTGTACTTGTGGTTTCCTTGATAGCCCCAACACTGAATGGGCATCTGTCTCTATCTCTGTGCTCCCTCTTCAGTCATTCTCGGCTCTCTAAACGATGGTTGTCCCTGAAGACTGTTTCTGAAAAAAGAAGGCTTGTTTCCCTTCTGCCTCTGTTCCTTCTTAAAATTCCTCTAATCATTCCAATCCTTCCGAAGGATGGGCCTTTCTCCTTGCTATTCATACAAGCATTTCGCCTTTCTTATTGTTTCTTCCATGGTCTTAGGATCATCATATTGAATCTTGTCACTCATGGAAGGTGGCAATCCACTTAGATATCTCTGAATCTTGACAGCCTCATCTTTGATGAATGGAACATACTTCATTAGTTCTAGGAAACTTCGTTCATACTCATCAATAGTCATACTGCCTAGCTTGAGTTCGAAGAACTCCTTCATCTTTCTGTCATGGTATCTTTTAGTCAGGTATTTCTTCTCGAAAAACCTCTTAAATTCCTTCCAAGTGACCTCTTTCTCTCAGATGTGCTACACCTGCAAAAACTGATCCCACCACATGGATTCTTTTCCTTTCAGTTGGTACATTGCAATTCTTCCTTCTACATGGGTAGAATAATTCTCCAGTTGGAAGTATTTCTTCATGCCAAGAAACTAGGTCTCAGCATATTCCTCCTTCTTATGTTCTCCATCGAATGTTGGAGGCTTAATCTTGTTCATCTCCCCTTTCAATTCCTCCTTTCTAGATTTTTGATGTTTTCTGGTAGGGGGCAGGCTTGAACTACTGTGTGTCTTCGTGACAGAATGTCCTTGGGAGTGACTAAGATGTTGACTACCACTCCTCGACCTACTTATTCTCCCATGGGTTCTTTGACTCTCCGTCGTACTTGAGTCTCTTCCCTTCTCGAGTTTCTTCTCTATTCTTTCTAGGCTCTTCAAAAATTTTAAAATTAATTCACCCTGCCGATCCCTAACTTTCATGAGTTTTCGACTATCATCTCAGCGAGCCTTGGCCTCTCTTTGAAATCTTTCAATGATTTTCATTATGTTTCCTTCCTTATCCTTCTCGTTTCCATGCCCATTGGAGTTCAATCCTTCGATTCCCAGGTTGACTTCCTTTCCTTCCTGTTCGTCTTTTGTTTCAGGGGTAATCTGCCCTTTTTCCCACTCCATGCTCGGCGTTGGTTAACTGGAGTCCCGACCTTCGTTGAACTCTACACACACACTGTGAAATTAAATTCGAAGTTTGTCAGGCCATTACTCCTTCCAGAACAATCCATAACATTTATAAGCCAATACGAACAAGAATGAAACACATTTTGATTCAAATAAGTTTTCTGAGCTCTCGTTTGGTTCTGCAATTTTCGTGTTTTCAAAACTTTCATTTTCGGCACTTCGGGATTTCGAAATTTTGGGTTTCGAGGTTTCGGCCCATGAGGATTTCCTTTCCAAACTCCTCGACTTCTGGAATTCTGATTTACGTTACCCTCCGGGCCCACATAGTACACTGGTCACCCACAACTACAGTGACACATGGCATGTTAATGAGGGTCCACGTCGCTTTTTAACGACGTCATCAATTCCACCACTCTCACTTTTCTCCGTTCCCATGTGACCATGGGTCATGATCATGGGTCAAATAAACGCAGTGCCTCTTTGTTTTTCACACCTCAGCGCTATAGTAATGTCAAACCATTCGGCTTTACAACCGCCAAACCCCGACAGGGCTAGCGACCGACCAATAGGGACAAATCCCTATAGGGTTAGCAAATGGCCAATAGGAACAAATCCCAACAAGGCTGAAGAACAGCCAATGAGAACAAGCGTTGTCACATGGTTAAGTGGAGTATAGGTGGTAGAGAGGGAAACATGACACGGTAGTCAATCATGATAGGAGGGGGCCCCACTATACACACCATACCATTCCGGACCCCCCCCATTAAAGGTAGAATGGCAAGGGGGTTCCGGAATCTAACTGAGCACCGTTGATCAAGGTGAAATAATCTCAACCATTTGAGAGTTGGGGATCCAATTCCGGACCCCCCCCATTAAAGGTAGAACAGCAAGGGGGCTCTGGAATGGAACCTCAACCGTAGATCTGGGTGGGTGGACTTTGGCCATCCAGATCTGCTTGTTACTTACCTTAATGCACATTCACGCCCTGGTTTAAAGCTGACATCTCTTCCCCACATCTAACGGCTGTCACAGACCCTGAGATCCTCCGAAAGAATCTCATCCGTTCATTGGGTTTATCATCACGAGAGTCCAAAATCTCGATCACGAGACTCCCAAAATATCGATCCCTAGTTTCCCAATGCAGTTAATCTCTCGACACGTAACCTCCATCCATCGGACGATTCGGATCTATCCTGGGGTTTTCACCACGAAAAATCTCGAGCCCTCTTCATCAGGATTCCCAATTCTGCAATTCTCGATTTCCCGAAATGGGTAATCTCACGACACATGGCCTCCGTCATTCGAACGGTTCAGATGTATTTTGGGGTTTCCACCATGGAAAGTCTCGATCCCTTGTTACCAGGACTCCTGATATCGCGATTCTTGATTTCCCAAAATGGGAAATCTCACGACACATGGCCTCCGTCATTCAGACGGTCTAGATCTATTTCAGGGCTTTCGCCCCTATTCATTGGGTTTTAACCCTCGGATATCTCCTGACAAATCCAATGGTTTTCGTGTTTTCCAGCCGAGATATGACGGCTCAGACAGTTCCTAAGTAACTCAGGATTTCACGTATCGCGATTTCCACACTCCTGTTCAATTCCAAAGGGCTTTAAACCCCGTGTAAACTTTCCAGATCTAACGGTCACGAGGGTTCACCTTCCCTCCCAAACAAATCCTAAAGCTCCTACACTTCTGGTGTGGATTCCTCTCTCCTTGTGGACTTATACCACACTGGCGACAGTTTCATAACTCCACTATACCTCTTGAGCTTAAAAATTCATCAAGTAACTCCTTGACATTTTGGAGCAAACCAGGGTCTGAAATTAGCCTTCCAGACCCAATTTCTCTCTCATTCTCGGTCCAAAGATCGCTCCACTGACCCATCTAGTCTTAGTGTCAAAACCTTGGCTCTGATACCAAACTGTAGCACACCTTTTCTGGCTACCAAGGTTTAAACGCTATTAAAAGAAGACTATAACACCACTTTGCACATAACTCATACAGGTATTATAAATCCCATCCATTTAAACAAATAAACACATTCTACAAAGAGTATTCATATGAGTTACTTCCATAACTAACAATCAATAGCATTTCATACTAATTCATATACACAGTGGAAATCATGATAACATAAGCAACACAGTCCTACAAAACATGATTAAGGCATAATCAGATACTTATCTTTTAACAGTGGTAGGTTCCACCAACCAAGTGCAGGCCTTCCACGAACCTCCCATCCTTAGACCACACTGAGCATCAGCTCAACAGTGGGTCACCCCCGAGCTGGGACTAAGCTCCACCCCAAGACAAGGAATCCTAGGCTAGGCTGAGGTTACAGGGAAAAAAACACATACAATCTGGAAGGGTTCTTCCCAAGATGCCATCTTATGCCCACTACTACCAGACTCTCATTCCCCACATGCCTGTTCCACCCGGGAGTATACACCTTCACAAGCATAGTCCATCGATGCTAACCTCCCTCTCTGGGTCTTGGCAACAGGCCGGATCAGGAAGTCTCGGAGCATGAATATGGTGTTGGACACTCTCTGTAGGGAACCACTTCCCAACAAACTCTCTCACCTGGAAGGAGTTGCTCACAGGCCTGACAACCTGCCTCTTCTAACCACAACCACCTCCCTCTCCTGGAGAGAGGGCATACACAGGCTCAATTACCACCTGCACTGGACAACAAATCACGCGCAGTCCATCTCTGCATGACCACTACAGTTAACCGAGAATACAGACTCAAACTTCTCAAACAGGCTCAACAATGGCGGCAAGGTCTCACGATGTTGATTTTTGGAATTGCGTGACAAGCAATTTCTGCAGGGAATTACACAGAATCTCTGGTGCAGAACGGGGAGGATGAATCGGGCTTTTCAGAAAATGAACACGGTCTTCTCAGCTCTCAGAATAGAGGGTGTAAACGGATTTGTAGAGACAAACACATGCTTTTTCTTTTCCCGGCTCTCTGTAATGCACGAGGTATTCTTGCAGAGGTTGGGTTGGTTGTATTGTTCAACGCCCCCTACATGCTCAGGTAATCAGGTGGAAATGGAGGAGGAACCCTTCTCACGACTCACCCTGGTTGTTTTATTCGCATGCGTCAGGGTTGACACTTGTCACCCATGAAACTGCATGCATTCCACCAGCACGCATCTCCCTTGCATGTTCTCCCCTTGCCAGAAACTTAGGATAAAACATAAAATGCACAAGTCTTTTGGGATAATATAAAAATATTACTACCATGCTTAAGCCCCCTAGGCTTAGCCCCTAGGCTCAACACTTAGCCCCTTTTCCCACCTTCCAGCCCCTAATTCCTTGCCCACTTTGTGGATGCTCAGTCCCCCTTCACTCATTCATCGTGGTCGATCTGCACCTGACGATGTTTACAATTTTATTAAATGTTCTACATACATACAAGTACAAAATCAAGCCCTTGGACTCCAACCCTTAGGCTCTCTAGCCTAACAATTACATAAGCCACCAACTTATAAAAACTTGGCTCACCAGCCTATAAAACATAATTACAATTTCTTTCAGAACATGGTTTGCAACGGGGCTCGGCCTTGGGGACACTACATGTTGTATACAGATGAATCTCTGCTTCTGATTCCACTTGATGTTACCAGAATTTCTCCCACTGTCTCTCCTTTGTCTGTGAACAAAGTAACGGTCTCCTCTTTCTCTTTTGTCTTAAATCTACAGACAAAAATTGGCGCTGATACCACTTGATGGTGTGTATTAGAGTATTTTCTTTATCTACTCTGCCTCCCTCTACTTGCAGTCTATAGAAAGAAAATGATGTAATACCACTTGATGCATACCCCCCACCTCAGTAAGGTTCTGTGACCTCCTAGTCTCTGGATCGATCTTCTTCTGAGCCGAAATGACTGTTTGGGCTCCTACTAGAACCCTTTGAATGAATCCACAGGTCCCTTTGTCCTCTGGCACGGGCCTTGAGAAAACCTATGCACACGCTCATCTTTCGATGCTCTTCTCTATTACGAACCAACACACCTTTTGCGTTTTGGGGTTTTGGGACTCCTGCCTGCGAGCTCTCCCAGGCTCCTTGTCCCTCCAACTCCCAGTCGTCGAAATGCCGAAAAGGGTTAATGACTCTGGGTCCTCCCTTAGCCTCTGAATGCTTTCAGGTTTTCATGATTTCACGAGTCGAGACTCCACATCTCCCAACTCCTGGCCTCTTGAACACCTGGGTCCCGAAATGTCGAAAAGGGATTAACGTCAAAGCGTTATCGGCTTTCATCTTTCGCAATTCATGGAATCACAATGCAATCATTCCCCCTGTTCTCTATCTTTCAAATCCCCAGTTCATGAAATGCCAAAATATCTCCCTCTGAGAGATCAACGGCCCAATCCTCTTGGAACCGACAACCATGATCTAACTGGATCGACGAATCAAAATCTTTTGGGCCTTTTCCTGAAACCCTGACCACTTTCCGTGTGTCCTCCTTGATGGAAGTTCCTAGTCCTTTCGACAACTTCTACGAAATGTCGACCAGTTTCCACATGTCCTCCTTGATGGACGGTCCTGGTCCTTTCACAAATTCTCCTTTCATTATTTTTGGAGACTCTTCACTCTCGGCCTCTCGGTGTCCGAATCCCTAAAATGTAGATCTCGTCTGTGTTATAGGAACGTTGTTCCTCCTGAGCTTCTCAAACTTGCTCAATCTCTAAGGGTCTCAACCCTCGTCTTCTCCTTCAAAGGGAAATTTGGTGCCCTCTTGGCAACCTCCTAATCAAGCCCTCCTTGCTGAGCCAACAGAGTATTCTGCAACTCCGTGAGCATATTTCTTGTGACACTTCTCCTTGTTCTTAGAACCCGAAAGAGTTCTCTGGTGCACTCTATGCACTCTCTCAATGCCCTCCTGGCAGAGCTTCTACAAAATCTCCAGAGATTATATCTCTTCTCTCTGTTCCTTCCCCTGCACAATTCATCCTCCAAGGTGTTCAACAACCTTGAGGCTCCTCCTTGAGTCTATGAATCTTTCTGGTGTGCACTCATTGCATGTTCTTTCTGACTCTGCAGAGCTCAGATGCACACTCCTTGCCCTGGCTACAAAACCTCCAATGTTTTGTTGTGCACTCCTTGCATGGCCTAAAGAACCCAGATAGAAACCGACAAACTCACAAATAGATAGTAGAATATATCTATATCCTGCAGATGGAACTTAACATACATCTACAGTATGAATGAACACACAACATTCATAAAAGACACATAAACACATAGAAAACACATATGCAGGAAACATTGCTTGTATTAACATCAATGTCTAATTACAATGTGTTCGAGCTCGGACTGCAACAGATTCTCCTCTCCCTCTCTTTTCTCTATCTTCTATTCTATATGCATTTCTACTCTTTGAGAGACTCCTTACAAAAGAGGGCTCTCTTGATCTTATCCTCATCCACCACCTCTGTGCTATTTCTATCTCATAGCAGCTCCTACTCCTACGGCTACATTACACAAAAGGAAGTCATAGACCTGACTGATCTGGACTTAGCTACATGTAACCATTAAAGGAAACCTCAACCACTACTTGTACAAAGGCATGATATGGTCTCTATCAACCTTACAACATTAAATTCAAATTCAAATTTTGAAAAACGAGAGGGTTGCGCCTCTCCCTTTCATGAATGCGCGCTGGATGTGTTGGCTGGCTGGCGCTTATGCTGAGTTGGAGTGATGCTCCTGCATCATTAACCACCTGATCAACCAGGCTGACCAGGGGTGGAATTAGATTGACCAGTCCATCAACTAACGATGTGTTGGGATAAATCTTACGATAACCAGTTGGAATTTGAAGATTTTCCAAAAGAGAAGAAGCCTCGTCTATATGAGGACAAAGGTTAGAGTAATGATCACCTTCACATAACATGAAAGGAAATTTGACAGCTCTCTTCTTATTACTAATCTTAACATCACTAGTTGACAGGGTTTCACCAGAATGTCCAACAGTGGCCGATGACATGGAGGACCACATTTCTAAGACATTGGGAAGACAAGGTAAATCCCTCAGAAAGTGGTCACCATTACAAAGACTGCAAGGGAATTTGGGTTTCAAATTCTTCATTGTATTCTTATCGATCTCATCAACACCCCCAGTACTATTAACAGTAGGTGGCTTCTTGGATCCAACATTTGATGTGGTTGGAGGCTTGGTCCTTTTCAGATTCTTCTTCTTCTTTTATTTCTATTTCTTCTTCTTCTTATCAACCTAGCTACTAGCTTTAGATATTTCACTAGGTGAAGAAGGTGAAAGGTAAGGAGACCTGATGGGAGAAGGAGAAAGGTAGACATGAGGTTGATGTGTGGGTGATGTGCTTACATCTGAAGCACTTTATACATTCAATATTACTAAAGTGGAAAACAACCATACCATTAACCCAATTGTGAGACCTAGAAGGCTCAAAGTAGCGATGTAAGGAGGACCAACCTTTCCGTAAGAAGGAAAAACAGAAGGTTCCCCTGGAGCAGGGGTTGCTCCATTGGTATTTCTAGGAACTGATGCCATTAAACAAAGATCCAACCTAGAGTCTGCTAGGGAAAATAAACAACACACGCTAAATATCTAGGAAGCAAGCAAACAAACAAAACCTTCTCACAATGGACACACTAGTTGGTGATGAAATCCAATGTCACGGGAACAATGTAAGAAGGGGATGAGATAGAGCGGCTGGAAAAGTTACCTTACGACCTGCTTAACGGATTTACACCCTAGTGCAATATCCCACACATAATAGTGGGTATACCCTCCAAGGCGCCCAAGTGAGTTTGGCCAATGTTGATTCCAAGTACTATGGAAACTTTCCTCTCCACAGACACCTCATGTAAAGACCCTAAAGAGATAGGTTACTAAGGTTACCAACTACAACAATGATGCCTTGGGAAACAATCGACAGTCTAATCTGCACGCAAAGGCAAGGTATCTAGCCTGAAATCAACTCGAGAGGCTCTGACACATAATCGTGGGTATACCCTCAAGTGACCCCAATAATATGCACAATATCTACACTAATACCAACAAAGTAGGGTGAGTAACTCTGTCATCCCTAATGCGACCTCGTGATTGACCCTTGTGTTAGAAGGGCTTCCCATGAAAAAATGTAGCAAGTGGATTTCACCGCTCCCTAAATCAATATTCTATGTTTGTTTACATCTTTGGAAAGTTATCTTTCATAGCTATTCCAAATCCCTACACCCTAAGCTAATGTAGGTTTGCTACCAGAAAATATAAAAAATTCTAATAAATTTAAGTTTAGCGCTTGATTTTTAAGGTCGTTGTTTACTCAAGAGGAAAATAGAATGGAATAAATGATTCTTTGACCAACTCTAAACAATGAAAATAAATGAGAATGAAAATATTTCACTTTGATGAAATCTATATTATGAGAAGGAGAAAACATTTATCATTCCCAAATGCACTACTTCAAAAACCATGCAATTTCAAAAAATTTCAAAAACCATGCAATTTCGCTACTTCAAATGCAAGCTAGTTTCACTACCCAAAAGAAAGAATGAATCTATATTCTTGGTTTGATTCTAATTTAGAAATAAATTATATGAAAATACTTCAATTATCCACAACTTTCAATCAAAAGAAAGAGTCATATGCAGATGCAAAAGACATGAAGTTCAAACAAAGCATGCACTCAAAGCAATGATAAATGAAATAAAACAAATAGGGGATAAAATGTTCTAACAATAACTCAATAAAGGATTCAAAAACTGACAATCATCCAAGGAGTACAATAAAATGCAGAGAAGAATCCAAGAAAAGACAGGGAGAAAGAGGAATCACTCAAATTGTCCTGACAAAACAAGCAGCTAGAAAGGGAAATTTCACATTTCTGAAAACATTTCAAGCTCCAATCAAGACAATACTGACTGATAAACACCAAATATTAACCTAAATAACTTCACAAAGCAACATACAGAGTCTAGGTAAATACTTCCACAAAACAGGCTGAAACAATCTGAGTAGAAGAGGGCACAAATCCTCCAAGGAGGAGACCAACGCTCCTTGTATCAAGGGTACAGAGCACTATAGAGATCCCTAAAGAACTGTAGGGTATAGCTGATTATATATCAGCACTATGATATGTCCTGGGGGGGGGGGGGCGTNATAAAAGAGCCAAAAAATGAAAAAAAAATCACCCAGAATGCACAAAAATTGGTGAAATTGCTAGTGAAGATGGGAGAAAGGTAATGGATCATAAACAAATAGTAAAACTGATATAAAGGTGGGAAAATGGTAGGGAAAATCAAAGGAAATACAAATAAATGTCGATCCCCAGTGGAGTCGCCAATTTTTGTTGTAGGAAAATTCCCCTCCGGACAGGTGAATTCCCTCTTGGATCTTAGACCCCTATGACCAAGACAGAAAAGTGCTAACTTTGATCACTAACATTCCTTTAAACATATATAAGCTAGTCAATAGAGAATAGGAAGAAATTATGAGTAAATTTTCACGATGCTTGTCCTCGCTCAGTCCAAGTTGGTCTTGATCTCCTTGCAATCCAATAAACAACAAAGACAAAGCATACTTCCTATTCTACCATGATTAGTTTAAAACTAGATTTATCCAAAAAGAGACAATTTCATACAAACATACACAATATTGAAGGAAACAGGCCAAGCACATGCATTAATGAGAACAAAATAAGGTTCTTACAAAGTGTAGATGTAGATGTAGCAGCCTCACCAAGCTCTCCTTGTCCAACCCCTTGCTTGAATGATCCACAATCAAAATGACAATGCATTTCACTGATTCTTCCCCCCCTTTCACCATGAGAATGTCTCCTTATATAGGCTTTGAGAGGCTTAACCATCTTAAATATTCTTGGGATAAGTTGAGGATCTTTCTCCATCAGTTGTGGAACTCCTTTTATATCCAGCCTTGGTCTTGGATTCGAGCCAAATTGACTCAGATATTTCTTAACTGACTTCAGAGATATGGGGGATTTGTTCCATGATTTCCTCAACAGCTCGGTTCTCCCTCAAAGTGGGCCACAGAGTGTTGCAACGCTCGCTGAAAGGAGGGAAAGGAGTGCTAGCGCTCCCTGCAAGTGGGCAGGGGAGCTTCGAACTCCAAAAATGCTTTAAAGATAGTGATTCCTCAAGGAAACAATTTGTACTCTTTATCAAATGATATATTTCCTTCTTTTAACTAGTCTTATAGGATATCTCAAGTGTTCCTATGATGTCATCCGTGATGTGACACTGGCGGGACGATAGTATGATTTTTGCGACACTTGCGACAATGATAATGAGACATCATGGAAGTGAGTAATTTTTATGTGTAACACTAGTATCCCTCTCTAACTCTTTTGTATCCCTCAACACTATGGAAAAAAATCAAAATTTTCATCTCAATCAAACTTAATATGCTCCATTTATTGTCAAAATACGTTTTTGGTTCCAGACTTTCTTTTTAGACTATAAGACAATTTTGTGTGTAGTATCCTTCTTCTCTTCATCCTTTTTAAATCTCATGCACGCATCAATTCTGAATTATGCACCAATATGAGCATGCGCCATATCCACAATGTGCAGTGCCAATATTTAGCACATGCCTCATGCACCAATATTCAGTGCTCAGTGCTCACAACTTATATACTACACACCAATATTCAATGCACACAAATTTGTATATCGTGCACCAATATCTCGTGCATGTGACTTTTATATCGTGCATGAATATTCAATGTGCGCAAATTTTATACCATGCACCAATATTGAGTGTACAACGTTTTATACCATGCATCAATATTCAATGCACACAAATTTTTATACCGCACACCAATATCACTTGCGCACAATGTTTATATCGCACACCAATTTTCAGTGCAAACAAATTTTATACCGCGCACCAATATTTAGTGCGTGCAACTTTTATACTGTGAAACAATATTTAATGCGCACCATGCACCAATTACTTAGTATGTGCAACTTTTAGAATATACGCCAATATTCAGTGCGCACAACTTTTTATACTGCCCACCAACATTCAGTGCGCACAATACCAATTTTACATTGCGCATCACAAATATTTAGCACATGCAAGTCCTTTCTTCGTTAATCTAATTTTTACGTATTTTTCATATCACGACCATCGCAACCATTGTGAAAATGTCTGACTCGTCGTCTTACCCAATTTGACAGAGCTCAAATGCTAAAATGACAAATTTACCAACTTTGTGTTGATCTCTGGCCCATACAAGTCTGGTGTTGAACCAAAGTCTCTAATACCATTCTGTAACACTCCCTAGCTTAACCAATGAACATTACTAGTGGAAATACACATAAATTCGAAATTTTTCTTCTAATTAACTTTCAGTATCTTATCAACTACAATTTATACATAAATTTAACCATTCCATATAACATTATTTAAATGCAGCTACATCATTCCAACCAACATGAATGGCGTTCCCTCGTTGAAACAAACCATGCATACAACAACCTTTGTAATGTATGCAACAACTATTCACAGTGTGCACACAATAGGCTTATTATTATGCATGGTAACTATTCCCAATGTGAAAGACGATTGGAGCACCATGCAAGAGTCTCATTGTCGTTACTACTAAATTTGACTCACAGATGCAATTAAGTATAGAATTATGAACAACATGACATTAAATCTCATGTAATTTTCCATACTAGTCAAACAGGTAAATGCAACTAATAAATTTAACTACAACAACATAAAATTTATTCTCATGCACAAAGTGAAATGCAAAGCAATTAAACTCATAAATTAACACATGAAAATAGATAAACGCTTATCTTTTTTTTTAATGGTTGTGTAACTAGCTTATTGGGAAGGACATTCCACCTAACCATAGACTTGTTGTTCCAAATCTCAACAACAGGTCACCCCCGAGCTAGGGCTAGAAAAGGATGTTAGAAAAACGTGATCGTTGAGAAATAAAATAACAACAAATGCAGAAATAAAACATATAAGATACACAATCCAACAAAGACACAAATATACATGGTTCACCGAGTGTGGGCTACGTCCACCAGAGAAATTGTCAGGTCCTTCCTTTTTATTATCTAGGAAATGAAGAGATACAACCTACAACACACCTACTGTAACTTTCTCTTCTTTCTCTCACAATCTCCTCTCTTGGAATACAACATTAGCAATAATTCATAGCCGCAATACATTTCCCTCATAAAAGAGGGTTTCCTTCTAGGGTAAAAAAACCTAACATAACTTCTACCATTAGATCTACGACCTTATAATGAATGGTCTATATTTACTATTAAATTACAATATACATTTACAGGGCAATTTTTATTTAAGTGACTTCACCCCCGAACCCCGCAGGGGGGGAAATCCCCCACTGCAACCCCCCCACGTGAAGGGGTGTATAGTATTACGAGGTGTATAGTCTTCATGGGGTATAAACACAACTGGAAAAAAAAACCCTGTGAAACAAGAATATAATTAGGCTCCACAATCAACAATCTCCCACTTGGAGACTGATCACAACAACTCCACTATTGTTGTACCTTCTAGACTATACTCCACCTTGTACCTAAAAAATTTCTCATCTTCACCTTCATTCTTGAAGACCAACTGAAACTGAGATAGAACTCAGGTTTCCCCTAGTTACTCCAAGACGGATCGTCTGAAATGATACATGATTTGTATATGTTTAGTCTTTGAATGGAAGGTTGATTTCTTTGAAATATGAATGGCATTCTCATTGTCACAGTACAACCCGTTGTTCTCTTTCTTCTTTCACAATTCCTCCATAAATATATGTAACCAAATTATTCCTTTACTAGCCTTTGTAGTAGCAACACACTCTACTTCTGTTGTTGAAAGTGCAACAACATTTTGCAGTTTCGAAATCCAACTTACTATTGTTCCACCTAAAGTAAAAGAATACCTTGTGGTTCTCCTCCTACTATCTTTACCACCTGCGATATTTGAACCTCCAAAACAGTGTCTGAACCTCCAAAACATAATGCATGAGTAGAAGTACCTCTCAAATACATGAGAACCCACTTTTTTTCCTCTCACAACTCCCACTGCATGTGCAATATCTGGTCTTGTGTAGACCATCGTATACATCAAGTTGCCAATTGTTGATGAATAACAGACCCTGGAAATGTATTATATCTCCTCCTATGTGCTGGAACACATTTCCTTAGTTAATTTGAAATGGATGGCCAAAGGTGTACTAATTGGTTTTTCATTATGCATTCTAAACCTCTCCAACACCTTCTCTATGTACTCACCCTGAGACAATGTCAAATTGTTTTTTTTTCTATCTCTCGTTATTCTCATACCAAGGATTTTCTTTGTAGTACCCAAATCCTCCATCACAAATGAATTAGCTAATTTATTCTTGAGAAAATTTATATCCTACATATTAGACCCTGCAACAAGCATGTCATCTACATAGAATAACAAGATAATATAGCTTCCATTTTCTAGCATTTTAAAATAAACATAGTGATCATAATGATATATACTATAACCTTGTTTTGTCATAAACCTGTCAAACATCAAATATGATACCTTGGATCTTGCTTTAGGACATACAAGCTCTTCTTCAACTTGCATACCAAATTTTCCTTTCCTTTGACCTCATACCCCTCTGGTTGTTGCATAAAAATATATCCCTCCAAATCCCCATGGAGAAAAACTATTTTTACATCTAATTGTTCAAGATGTAAATATTCTACTGCCACAAGACTTAAAATAGTCCTAATTGAAATCATTTTAACAACAGGGGAAAATATTTCATCAAAATCTATACCTTTATTTTCTGCAAACCCCTTTACAACAAGTCTATCCTTGTACCACTAGAAATTAAATCCCTCCCAAGGATAGATTTTGATCTAGCGGTGGAAACTGAACCAAATCCCAAATCTGGTTATTTACCAAGGAATCCATTTCCTCTTTCATTCCTTGCTCCCACTTCTTTTTAGTGTCTACCTGCATTAGCTCTTCATAACATTCTGGTTTGCCAAAATCAGTGAACAATAAATAATACAAAGAAGGAGAGTATCGTTCAGGGGGTCTAATTATCCTGGTAGATCTTCTAACAACACTTGCAGGAGTTTGAGGTACCTGTTCCTCCTGTTGTTGTACATTTTGATTTTCTGGTACCTTTGGAATTTCTTTTTCAATGATCTCATCAAGCATTGTGTATTCTTGTTTTTCTTTTTCCTGTTTCTTTCCCTGCAAATGATATTTGTACATGACCTTCTAATTGAATATGACATCTCTACTCCTAACGATTTTGTGATTTTCATAATCCCATAAGAGATAACCAAAATAATTAACATCGTATCTAATAAAGGTACACTTCTTGGATTTTTTCTCAATCTTTGTTCTATTTTCTTTATCAATGTGGACTAATGCTTCACAATCAAAAGTCTTAAAAAAAAATAGTTTGCCTTTTTACCTGTCGATTCCTCCACTAGAATTCCACCATCTAAAGAGCTTGAAGGTCCTCTATTTATTAAGTAAACAACAATATCTACAATATCTTCCCATAAATGTAAGGGCAAACCAACATGCAATCTCATACTCCTTACACTCTCCATTATTGTCTTGTTCATCCTTTCTGACACACCATTTTCTTATGGTGTTCCTAGAATTGTCTTCTCTCTATGAATCCCATGGTATGAATAGTAATCATCAAACTCCTTGCTACAATATTCACCTCCATTATCTTATCTAAGACACTTCAACCTTTCTCCTATCTCATTGTCAACCAAATCTTTCCATTTCTTAAAAGTATCAAAAACATCATATTTTTGTCGAATGCAATAAACCCAAGTTTTTCTAGTTGAATCATCAATAAAATTAACATAATAATGAGCACCACCAAGAAATGATAACTGAGTTGGTCCCCATACATCTATATGCACAAGCGATAACTTTTCACTCTTCTTTTCTTTTCCGACTCTGAGAAATTCGACTCTTATGTTTTCCATAAACACACTGCTCACAAAAATCCAAATCAATTTGTTTAAGATATGGAAACAATTTTTTTTGTGAAGTATCTGCATCCCATTCTCACTCATGTGTCCAAGCCTATGATACCACAGTGTTGTATCCACTCCTTTAGAAGATAAATATATAGAAGAATCATTATTACCAGTACATAAATACAATGTACCTACCTTCTCTCCTTTTGCTATCACCAGTGATCCTCTGGTGACCTTTTGTGCCTTATTTGTAAATATGAATCTACAACCTTCACTTTACAAATTCCTTTTTGAAATCAGGTTTTTCCTTAGATATGGAACATTCCTTACCTCTTTCAACAACCATTGGCTTCCATTCCTTTGCTGTATTTTTACCTTTCCCATTCCAACAATTTTTCATGGTGCATCATCACCAAAAGGAACTTGTCCAAAATCACCTTGAACATAATCTAGAAAATATTTCATATGTAATGTGCCATGAAATGAATCCCATGAATCTACTACACAAGACTCAAAATATTATCTACATAAATAATCAAAGCATCTTGTAACATATCACCTGTTGTTCCTGAGTATGTACTTAAGGCTTAAAAGTACAGTGTCAAGGCATCCAAAAGTGGGTAACAGATGTAGAAGAGGGAAACGTAAACCTTCGGTAAAGGAAACTAGGGAAGATTCCTACATTGGCATTGGCTAGCTTCCCACTGTTCCTGGATAGTTATGTCTTGTTCAATGGTTGGCCATGAACGTTCCAATTCGACCCGGTTAGTAGCAGTTTTAAGAATTGTATCAAAAAGATTTAGAGAGATGTGTGTTTGGTCCGATAGTCCAGGTTCGATATTAGGCTGTGTTGGTGTAGGGACAATCATGGGGGAATAGTAAAAGTAGGAAAGACTTCAAAGAGAGATTAAGTGTTGTCTCGATTTGGTCGAATAAAAGAGATTTTACGGTTTTAGGAATAAAAAGGTATGCAAATCAAAGGCTCTTTCCCGTAACTGTATTATATTTTAATCAAAGGGGCGAGATGGGAGAAAAACATTTAGTTGTCCATAGTGTAAGGTTTCTACCAGGGTAGTATCTCACAAATAAATAGAAGAGGAAAAAGTAAGGAAATAACCGATGTAGCAGAGAATATATGTAGAATCCTGAAAATGCAGATTGGTCTTACACCCACTGATAGTTGGTGCAGAGGAAAGACAATAAACAATTACAGAAAACCGAAATTCATTCGCTATAGTAGTGGTCATACTAAAGTATAACGAAGCACATCAATTATGAATATGAAATGAAATGAAATTATGAAATACAAAGAAACAAACTTGTAATACAATCTTGACGGAATCAAGAATCTTCAGATTTTCTTGTATTAACTTCTCAAATGTAAAAAGCTCTGTTACAATTGACACAAAAAGTTCCAGCCTTGTTTATTTCTTTCTGTGATATATTTATACAATTTTACAAATCAGGTAGAATCTCAATAGTCACAAAAATTTGGTTACAACAGGGAGGAGTGCAATCGCTCCATTCCTCCTACTCTGTCCTCATTTGGTGCCAGATGTTTGTCATTATGCGAGCCCGGTACAGGCGATACACCTTTCCACAAGCTGAGAAATTATCCGCGATGGTTCAGCTTGACAACTGGCTTCGAAGAAGTAGAACTCACGGGCTAACTGTTGTAGCCTGTCCTCCATCTATCCATCGATGATGTCGATGGCACATAGTTGCGCGCTGGGTTTGATCATGCACTTATCAACTTGGACTATGTCCACCACAGTCATCTGAGAGATATCGGTCAAATCTCTCTCTTCATTTTCCTTCAGATCAAGTGAGATATGTTCCATATTCATCTGCATCAACGTCTTGACGTCGCCTCCGCTGTCAATGCCTAGTAGCTTGTCGTCTATAGAATTGAAAGCCTCCTCCAAGGAATTGGTTATATTTTGGGCTTGTTCCTTGCCTTCAGCGATGTTATGCTCCCATTCCTTTAACAAAATATTTCCTCGGGTTTGTTCAGATATGGTGAGCCTAGGAGAACCTGCCGCAACTCTGTTATTCGTGGCTATCACCGCCTCCTGGAAAGCGACCCAAGCCACTCCGACATCCTTTTCTCTAGTAGATAGGTTCTTGGAAACCTGATTGACCAACAGACAATTTTCCTAGATTTCTCCCACCTTGGCGAGCAAATTCTGTTGAGCCGCAGAGATTCTGCTGCGAATTTCGATTGTCTGGGATTTGAACATCCCAATGTTTATCATTCTTCTCTCGGCGATTTCTACCCGAGCCTGCAACTCTTCAATCAAACTCCTCTGTTGGCTCGCCTGCATCTGACCATCCTAGACCACTAGCTGTGCTTGCTCAAGCTTGGTTTTGAGCACGTCTATTTCATTTTTATCGGCCAATCTATCCTGCTCTATTTCCACGCTCGCCTGACCTTTAGCATTCTCCGTGGCTAAGGCCAATCTGGCTTCAAGAGTCCTGATTAGGCGATTTTTTCTCTTAAGTTGGTTCTTCAAAAGTCCGACTGAGAATTGATTCGCCGAGGCATACGCTCCTAGCGTCCCTGCGATTTCAGTGGCGAATTGCTCATGCTTTTTATCTTTTCCATCGGTCATAACTTTATACTTTTTGGCAGTCAACTCTCCTTCCTAGTAGAATTCCCTTTTCACTACTGCTTTTCTCTTTTTATCAAATAAAAACTCATTCGGAGGGAGTTCTTCTGCTCTTATGGGCCTTAACTCCTCATTGAATATCCATCCTTCTTCTATATTTCCCTGCGTTGACTGCAAGGGGGTGACATATGTGATGGGTGCTCCGATCTGTTTTGCCGATTTTCCTGGGGTATCGACCGGGTTCTGCTTCTTTAGCGGTTTTGGGGTCTTTACCTTGGTCTCGGGATTCTGTTTCTTTGGTGGGTCTAGAGTATTTTCCTCTGCTTCTAGATTCTTCGTTTGTTCCTCCTTATCCTGGTGTTTTCCCTAGTCAGGAGTTGCATCTTTAGGATTTTCAGCATCCTTCTGTTTCATCTCCGAAATGCCTGGACCCTCACCTCACAATACAACGGGGAGACAGCTACGTCGGTGTTCCTGGAATTTCAATACCTCGGCTCTATCCTCGGGTGCCAAAGATTGAATTTGGGCTAGAATTTCTTCATATGACCCCGCTCCTCAAAAAATGTCATCCGAGGGTGAATTATCATGCTCAAATCTTTTGAGCCTGCAATTAGCCAAATGATTGCTCACGACCCTCTGTGGATCGTGCTTCTTGTATTCGATGGAGACCAAATTTAGGTCTTCTAGGGCTGCAGCCTCGGCTTTGGCATGCACGAAATCTAATAAAGAATAAGAATTCAAACGAATGGGAAAAGACGACCATACCTTCTTTGAGTACCCTTTGAGCTCTTTACTTACACCACCAATTACCGTCTGTCGGGCAACCTCGCGATAAGCCAGCTTGTCAGGAATGAAAAATGGCAACGCATGCGGGGGAACAGAAGCCCCAAAAACTCTGAGGTATGAAAACTCTGCCTCCACGTACCAGTCTTCTATACTGCGCAGATTTGTCGCAATGATGTCCGAGATACGGGGTGGTGGGTGACCAAAAATGGCGATATGCAGGGGCACCATCACCCAGTTAAAAATTTCATACACGAAATTTTCTGCTTTGTTTTCCCATAGTTTTTCATGATATACATGTATGGGTTTGTCTTCGACCGGAGTCCAACCCCATCTCATCAATGGAAATGGTGTCATAGAAAAAATTGCGCCCATAATATATGCGGACATAAATAATGAGGTCGGCCTCCCATTTTCCTTCTGCTCCCGATACTCGGTGAAATGATTTGCCAAGCTATCTGAAAGAAACCTTGCCCAGTCAAAGGAAACGCCTTCTGTGACCCGAAATATCAAAGGCACCCACGCAAGGAAAAAATGCACTGTGTCCTCTCTCCCATATAACGAGCATGTCATCATGGCCACATATTTGTACTACGATTCTAAAGAAGCGATTGAGTATATGTCGTCGTTATCAGCTCTGAACTTCATTGTTTTCGAAACCCAATCCTTTATCAAACTGAACATGGTTTTATCATATTGTACGCATTCCTTCTCCTTGAAATCCTCCAAGAAATCAGCACCATATACTTGGTTAGACGTCACGAGCAGCTTATACATGGATTGCAGGTGTTTCGGCCTGAAAGTCTCGATGGTGACTTTCTACTCGTTCATTATAGTCCTGGTTGGTATGTCTACATGATCCAATTCCCATCGGACCATGTCATAATATGGAAGCAACCGTGGCCTGGCTGCTACCCTGTGCATTCCAGATTGGACGACTATTTTGTACTTGGTGGTTATATCATCTCTTTCATTGCTGTCGGAGTCGTCGGAATAATCCACCAATTATGATTGCAGCATATCTGAAACATACGACCAGTTAGGTATCGAGTCCATATTTTGGGGTGAAGTATCAGAGACATTATCTGAGCCTTATCCTGAAACCTCGACATTCTCCTTCGCTGCTTTCTGCGGAGCCATGGATGAAGCTTGTGTTTTAGCTCTTCTGCAATAGAACAACGTATACATACAGAAGTTAGTTTACTCAGAAGTGATGAGCTTTGCATGCTATGAAAATACATTCGTTATAATGAAGCGCAACTCTTTCATATATTTGAAAACTCGGTACCTTTCGAAACAAGCCTGTCAAATCATAATTAGAAATAAATTTATGCCGTAAAAATCCGATCTTACATTCATAGATTTACCCTATTTCCCCATTAATGTCATAAATTTTGGCGATTTAAAATTTAGTTGGTATATGGAGAGAAAAGGCCCCCTCGTAAATCATGCAGGCATCAAAACGTGGGATATATCTTGATTTAGCTTAATTAATCAAAATCTCGCCAACGTTAATCAATATCTCGCTACTCGTTATATCGGGGATTTTCCTTTAACATTTTGAGCCTCCAACTCCCGAGACTGCAAGGACCGATTTTGGTTTAATTAAAGGTAATCACGATTTGGGGCTTGATTAATTTTATAATTATCATTTTCATCATGTCGCGACTCGGAGCTTCGTAGATAAGTTTCTGGGAGATTTACATGTCGAGTTGCGAAACTGTGAGATCACGATAACAAGACTTAATTAAGGGGAAGATAATCTTGGATTAAGTTCTTAATTAATCATGTTATAATTACATCGTGACTTTGTGAGTCGGGTTTTAGAAGTTGTGACTTTCGAAAAAGATAGTGCCGAGTGGCGAAATGTCGAGAACAACTTTTACCACGGTTAGCTTTCTACCTTTAATCCTTGACATGGGTTATCCAGAAAGGACCTCGTGTTCTCGACTCTCGGGGCTATAAAAATAAGAATTTGGGTTTGGCGAATGCCGAGGCGCGAAACCTCGATGACGTCTAATCGTGAGTTCAAAATTTTACCCTGGTTACTGCCTTGAGTGAAAATTTAAAACGACTTCGCCGTTTTGTGACTCGGGACATGTGAATTCATGAGTTATAGTATCCGACCTGCGAGATCCTGAAGTAGAACAAAAGAGGGAACCTTCTTACGAAAGGTAGGACTTTCTTCGGGAGTAGAAAATTCATCACTACTCACGTGACAAACTTTCAGAGGTCTCAATCTCTCGGAGGAAAAAAGAAAACCACCTTTAGATTTCAAGCATCAAAATGAAAACTGTGATAAGCTAAAAAACAAGGGCGGCTCCAATATAGGATCCAACTAGGGATCCCGCCTTCCTGTGAGGTGGGAAGAACAGTAGACCACGTGCCAATATTGGGTAAATGGAGTCAAAAACTAAATCACACGGAAAGGTTGCCGAGGAAAGAGGATCGAAGGGGGAAAAAGACTCCGTTCTTTACCTTGAAAAGTTTTTTTTCAAAATCAGATACTCTTTCCAAACATAGTTGTAGTCCCTTTCACAATTTTCCCTTCCCCACTACTAAATTTAGGTATGTTTTAAGACAATTGAAACAACCCTAGGAGACCAAATAGATCTTGTGGTTCTCGGCTTGCATCAAAAGAATGAGATTATATGTTTTTAATTGGGGAGTCCCGTCTGAATTTGGGATGTAGATCCGGCTTTAGAAAGCATTGGTTACTAGAGTAGAGTGATATTCATGTATGACATCCTTATAGATATCTCATACATTGCTTCACTACCAGCGAGCCTGTTCAGTACCCCGGTGAAGTTATCTGGCCCCTTTTACTGAATTTCCTTTCACCACTTCAGAATATATTTATGCATTTAAATGCTGAGACGAGGGAAATCATTTCTGAATTTCCTTTCATCGTCTCTTGATCTAGGTGGGGGCAATCATTTCTGAATTTACTTTCACCACCTGTCTTATAATTTACTTTTTTGAGCATGAAAATGGGGGCAATCAATTTGTATCAGGGATGATATCTGTGTAATATTTTTCATTAGAGGTCTGTCAACTTATTTTGATTACTTGGTACCAACCTTCCCTTGACCTTCACAACATCTTCATTCTTAGGGAGAAAATGGAAATAACTTTTAAAGGGAATCATGTTTGAGCAAGATTTAATCCTCCGATACCGTTGAAAAACCTAGGAAAGTTAGGATCGCTCTAAACGCTCCTTCGCTTAGCGGGGGATTGAGTAGTTGTGAAGACCCGCTTTCCTTCCAAGATCTGTTTTGAAACTTACGAGGTTTAAAACGAAAGAATTTGATCCCTTCGTAATGAAACGGGAAGATGGTGACTTGTCAAAAGTTAGACCTGAAGATAGACAGGATGCCAGGTAGCGATTCATTTACTGAAAAAAACAGAGGTCAAAAAGTTCGAGACTGACTCTTGCTGACAATTTTGAGGATAGTTTATTTTGACTGGCCGTTTTTAGATTGAGTGTATTATTCATATTATTTTGAATCAAAGATTATCAAGCCAAGAAATAACCCTGTTATCTAAAATTTTAGCTGATATTGCAGTTTGAATGGTGTTACCTCGGTTTTCTTTAACAGTCTTTCATAACATGTGCTTTTGAGAAAGCTCCTTTTTACCTTTTTATTTCACTTTCCTTGCGCAATATGAAACTACTTTAGGTATCACCTGTTTTATGCCGATTTATTTATGACCCCGACTTGCAAATTACTTCTCCTGCTAGTTTCATATGCAGCTGGAATCCTGTACAAAACAAATATGAATCTTATTTGAAATGTGTCGAAATTTTGTGAACGAAAAAATGGAATCAAAAGAAATGTATGTATGTACACAAAATATATAGATCAAAAATTTATTTATTAATTTATTTATTCATTTTTTTTTTATTTTTTTTTATTTTTTTTTTAATCTGGCGACTGTTATGTCATGTAATGCTTTAGGTACTGCTCATTGACAAGGGCCTGGAGGACCTCTCCGTTTATATTTTCCAGTAGGAAAGAATTTTTTCCTTCTGGAGCCGAGACCCTGAAAGGTCCATACCAGAGGTGGTCAAATTTACCATGCTTCGCGGCTTCCTCTTTTCTTGCATCCCATCTTAGTACTAAATCACCTGGAAGGAATTCCCTTTCCTTTGCCTTGAGATCGAACAATGCTTTCATATCATCTTGGTACTTCTGCATCTTTTCATCAACTTCAACTCTATGTTGTTGAACCTCAATCAGCTGATTAATTCTCCTGGTTACATGATTTGGTTCTTCGTTTTGATCCTGCCACAACTTCATCACTGGTAGTGATAGATTAATAGGTAGAACCAAATCTATCCCATAGACCATTTGAAATTAAAAAATGATGATAGACCTTTTAGTGCTGGTGTGGTTCGCCCATAATGTGTATTTTAAGTGCACATGCCAAGACCTTTTATTTCCATCCAAAACTTTCTTGATTATGTTCACCAAGCTCTTGTTAGATGATTCGACCAATCCGTTCCCCTGGGGGTAATATGTTTTGGAATGGCCAAGAAAGATGTTATACCTATGACAGAAGCTGATCATAGCCATAGATTTAAAGGCCTGGGCATTGTCAGTAACTATCTTTCGGGGGCAATCGAATCTTGACAAAATATTGTCTTCCAAGAAATCGATTACCACCAAGTCTGTTGCCCTTCTAGTTGGAATGGTTTCCACCCACTTAGTAAAATAATCTGTAGTTGTTAAGATCCACTTATGTTGAGCACTGGAATGGAGATTAATCTCCCCTATGAATTCTAGACCCCATTGTTGAAATGGAGCTTCAGCTTTGACTGGAACTAGGGGCAGTGGAGGGAGCTTCTGTTTACCTGTGAATATTTGACAAGGGTTGCAGGCACGCACTTTGGCATTGACGTCCGAAAAGAGTTTCATCTAGTAGTACCCAGCCCTCAAGATCTTGTAGGTTGTAGCTCTCCATGCGTGATGCCCCCCACAGACTCCCTTATGAAATTCATCTATAACCTGTTGGGTTTCTGATTCGACTAAACAGACTAGCAGGAACCCGAGTGGATCCTTCCAATATAGCTGACTTTCGGATATACAATATTTAACTGCATGGAGTTTCAAAGTTCTGCATTTAGATGGTGATAGTTCATCTGGGCATTTTAGGTTCAGCAAGTAAAACGCTATGTCTCTGTACCAGTCCGACGATAAGAACTTCTCTTCGATCTGGTTTGGACTCGTTTCTTCATCCGGTTCATTTAGATTTGTGTCTTCGTTGTTTTCCTGCATGCAATTGATATCAAGGGCTCTGAAATTTGACTCCGCTAAGAATTTCGCCAGGCCTTTCCCTTTTATCAATTTGGTCGGTTTAACTTCCAGATCGAATTCTTGGATTTTATCAAGCCATCACCCTCTTTTTCCGTCACTGTCTGGCTGTACCAATATATCTTTCACAGAACTGGTCAGTACGTACGCGATAATTTTTGAATGCAGTACATAAGTCCTGAATGCCTTTAGCACTTTTACCATTGCGTACGCATGTTTTTCTATTATGTCATACTTCAGTTCTGCGTCTCTAAGGCTCTTGCTAAAAAAAACGATTGGTCGTTCGAATCCTTCTTCATCTTTTTGTAGGAGCACCACGACGATAGTATGTTCAGAGGCAAACGAGAATATAAGAAAATATTTCAGATAATCTGGCCTTGCTAACACAGGTGCCTCGCTTATGAATTTTTTAATATGCGCGAACGATGCTTTGGCCTCGGTTGTCCAATTTACTCCGCTATCCTTCTTCAACATTCCTATGATCAATTTGACAATCTCAGCGAAATTGGGGATAAACCTTCGTAAAAAAAAATTTGTTCCTAAGAAAGATTGAATCTCTTTTACATTTCTGGGAATATTTATAGTTTCTATTGCTTCAATCCTCTTAGGATCAATCCTGATCCCATCTCTAGATACAATATGGCCCAGAAGCTTACCTTATCGCATAGAGAAATGTGATTTCTTTGGGTTCAAAGATAGACCAAACCTGCGGCATTTTTCGAAAGTCTGTTTCAGATGGATCAAATGTTCTTCGTCAGTTTTAGAGAAAACCGTCAAATCATCGAGGTAGATGACTATGAACTTGTCTCTTTCTCCTACGAAAGCGATGTCCATAGCACGCTGGAATGTAGCCCCTGCATTCATCAAACCAAACGACATTTTTTCATACATGAATGTACCCCATGGTGTGGTGAAAGCAGTTTTTTCCTTGTCTTGTTCCTTCATGGCGATTTGGTTATAACCAGAGAACCCATCTATCATAGACATTCGATTTGCTCCAACTATTTTTTCTTGGACATGGTCTATTTTGGGCAGCGGATAATTATCCTTGAGAGAAGACTTATTTAAGTTTCGGAAATCCACACACAGCCTGATTTATCCATTCTTTTTCCTGACCGGGACCAGGTTTTCCACCCAGTCCGAGTATCTTAGGGGTATGATTATTTTCGCATCTAAAAGCTTCTTAACTTCCTTTTTAATCACGGGTAACAAAATGGGGTTAATTTGCCTAAACTTTTGCCTAAACGGTTTGACCCCAAGCTTCAAAGGTATCTTGTGGTCAATTATGGAAGTGTCATATGTTCTAAGCTCATCATAGGACCAGGTGAAAACATCTTTGTATTGTCTGAGTAGGTCTCTGTACTTGACTTTTACTTTGGGAGGGAGGAACTTGGATATTTTTACTACCCTGGATTCTTTTTCAGTTCCTATATCACAATCCTCCACTTCTTCTGGTTGGGGCTGTAAAGTGGATTTCACAGGTACGTCGTTTTGATCAAAAAGTCTTTCTAAAGGAATTAAGCCTTTCAAAATTTGGTTTCTTTTAAGGACCAACATACGATGATACGCAATTTTTTCTCGGAAGGTATCAGGATTTTCCCCCTCTTGCATGATCCACATTGGATCATTTTGATTCTCTTGGTCTGGATGAGTTTCAGAGAACTCACCCACTGCTGCAAGAAATTTCTTAATTTGTTCATCATCTTCAAAGACCTGCCAGTGTCTGATATTGTCTAGTATAGAGGGTTTGTATCTGATTTCAATGTGGTACTTCAGTTTGAAGGTCATGGGCAGAGAGAAGGTTGAAGCTGCCTTTGCCAATGCATCAGCATGTAGATTCTCTGCGTGAGGGATAAAATGGAACTTTACAGATGAGAAAAAGTTTTCCATGAGATCCCAAGCACAATTTCTATACATTCTCAGTCTGGGATGTTTGGCTAGGTATTGTCGGTTTATTTGTTTTACTATTACCTCTGCATCACCATAAACCTCCAAGTTACTTATATTTATCTTTTTGGCAGCCTCTAATCCTAAGATCAATGCTTCATATTCGCATACGTTGTTAGTGTAATCTATGTCCCACTGCAGTCGGTAGGAGAAATGAACAATGAATTTACCTTCGGGAGCCACTAAGAGCACTCCTGCACCTGCCTCTTCAGAACATAAAGCACCATCGAAATACATTTTCCAGACTCTGGTGTTACACAAATCCTCTGTCAAGTGACTTGAATATTCTTGCTTCATATTGATTTCCTCTGGACAACCATCCAAACCATCATCAAAAGACAAGATGCAATTCCCCAGATCTTGGTCTGCAATGTAAATAGGGAAGTTATTTGGGTTTTGAGGGTCACTGACTATATATGGTAATCTTGTTTCTCTGTATAACTGAGTGAATTGACCACCGAACATAGGGATTGTGGCATACGTCATGTCCAACTGTAGAGAAACCCCCAACTTGGCTCCCCATGACCTAGATAACAACATGCCATACTTAGGGGGAATATCTGCGATAACCACATCCATCAGGATAATCTTAACCGGGACCTGCGCCAGGGTAACTACCAGGTCTTTTATCATCCCCATACATTTAACCTTTCTCGATTCAAAAGAGTACAGGTTTCCATACGGTCTTGTGATTTGGAGACCCAACTTGTCCATTATAATCTTGGGCATAACATTATGGGAAGCCCCGGAGTCTAACATACAATTAGGCAGCAATTGATCATATACATTCAGAGTGATATAAAAGGGAGTGATGTTGTCTTTGGACCCTTCAAAATGGGGACCAAAGGTTATGTTAGGTCTGTCATCTTCCAAGTTTATAACATCAGAATGGCTTTCTAACTCAGAGACACTGATTGCTTTGGTAATTTTCTTCCGATAAACGAGGTTTTTCGCTAATTCTACCAAAGGGATTGGTATCTTAATTTTGTTTAACTCATTTTCAAAGTTGAAATCTTCGCTCACCCTGTCTACTTCTTTGGTTGAGACTTTCGCATCTTTCCTTTCAGACTTATTTGTCTGGACCGCTTTATCCCTCATGGTCCTAGTTGAAGACGTAACTTTATTTTCTGGTTCGGTTTCTGGTGTTTGAGTTTCAACTTTTTTCACCTCAGACTCCTGACTGCTTACTACTTTAGTTTTGTTGTTGTGTAATGAGGTCTCGTCCAAAGGAGGCTCATAAGCTTGGCCTCTTTGAAGGATTTTCTTGGGTTGAGTCATTGAGGTGGGCTTCTTCTTAGATCTTAGGCTGTACTTTGGTTGAAACTCGACCATCATTATCTCGGTTTCTGGTTGAGATTTACAGAGATCAGTGTGATCACCTTCTTCACCCTCACTTGAAAATTGTGGCGTATTTAAATATTTTTCATAGTCTTCGTGAGTCAGATATGGTTGAGTACAGTCATCACCGAAGTTCGTGATGTCATTATCTGAATCTTCGCAGTCTTGAAAATCATTCGCTCCTATAAAACTTTCAGTTTTTAAAGGAGCTTGTATCTTTTGATCTTCATTTTTTATTTGTCTTTGTTGGTTAGGAGGGTTTTGATTCCTCTTGAAATATTTTTTTGGGTAAGAGTCAGCCTTGGCCTGTTCGAGTTCCATTCTGGATATTTTATATGACAGTTCTTTGATCACTCTAGCCATATCATCCACCCTATCGTCTGAGGATCTATTGGACCCTGAAGGACCTGCCTTTTCTCTAAATCGCTTGGTCTCTCGGTTTCCGGTCTCTAATCTAGCCTTAAGTTTACTCGAAGCCATCATATTAGATTCTATTTCTACCGCATCGTCCTGCATGCGGTTTAAGGTGGCTCCCCTTCGCTCTCGCAAAACTAGTGCGAAATAAGTCTCGAAAGCTCTGGTGAAAGTCACTTTGGCCGCAAGTTGGGATGGTTTGACCTCAGATGGGATTTTATTGTACAGTTTGTTGAATCTCTGAATGAACTCCATGACTATTTCTGAGTTCTTTTTCTTCAAAGACCCAAATTCGGTTAGATAATAGAGATGGTCTTTTCGCTCGCCCCATTGTCTGAGGAAAGAATCTTCCAAAGTGTCATACGATAGGATAGAAGTTGCGGGTAGGCTTCGAAACCAAGTTCGGACCTGACCTTCAAAAGTTTGGACAAGGAGTCTTGAATATACATCCTCGTGCTCAATACCAAAGATGTCTACAAATTGGTCGAAAAAATTAATATGTTCGGCCGCAGTCAGATCCCCTTCTCTGGTGAATTTCGATAATTTTTTTATGTAATTTTCTGGAAGATCGTGTAGGGGGACAGGCAATACTAATGGAGCGTATCTAGCTATGACTTTCATGAAAAATCTAGGAGGGGGGGCAGGCCCTTGACCTCCACCTCCTCCTAGAGGGACTCCTCCCCCTCCTCCTCCGATAAACCCTCTGCCTCCTCCTATAAACCCTCCACCTCCTCCTCTGGCAGTGGCCATCGTTGTTTGTGGAATGTTGTAAAGGGGATTTTGGAAAATTAAAAGGGAATCTTTATTTTCTTCACGAAGAGGAAAGTCCGATGAGGAAGGATAAGGAACGCGAGGACTCGGTTCCTCGGATTTGCACGAGACGAAATCGGGAGAACCGATGGGTGTGGGAACAGAGTGTGTAACACACTCTTCAGAATTTGGTGAAGTCGGGAAATTCAACCGAAGAAAATATGGTATTTCAAAAGCCGACGAACTTTCAAGAGGGCCCTTTCCTTTGTGTGCTAAGGGGAAGGTTGCATGAATATCACTCCTAATTTCAGAGCAGATTGGCGTCAAATCTTTAGCGTCAAAGAGAGGACTGAGTGAAGTTGAGGATTCATAAGGACTCTTAGTCTTTAGAGATGGGGTTTGAAGTTTGTACACTGCAGCGGTTGGCTTAGAAGGGCCTCTCGCTTTTAGAATTTTTTCGGGATCAGTAACGGGCGTAATCTGCTTACCATCCGGGTTTTGTCTGGTATTCCTTCGACCGGATGCCAGTTTATTTCTCGTCGAGTCACCAAGTGAAAGAAAAGCCTTAAAAGGTGTGTACTCTTTGTTCACTATCAAAGGGTAACACTTTCAACGAAAAACAATGTCGTTTTCCCAGGGAAAGATTTCGTAACTTCGGTCCCCAGCAACGGTGCCAGTAAGATGTTGTTCCTGAGTCTGTACTTAAGGCTTAAAAGTACATTGTCAAGGCATCCGAAAGTGGGTAATAGATGTAGAAGAGGGAAACGTAAACCTTTGGTAAAGGAAACTAGGGAAGATTCCTACATTGGCGTTGTATAGCTTCCCACTGTTCCTGGATACTTATGTCTTGTTCAATGGCTGCCCATGAACGTTCCAATTCGACCCGATTAGTAGCAGTTTTAAGAATTGTATCAAAAAGATTTAAAGTGATGTGTGTTTGGTCCGATAGTCCAGGTTCAATATTAGGTTGTGTTGGTGTAGGGACAGTCATGGGGGAACAGTAAAAGTAGGAAAGACTTCAAAGAGAGATTAAGTGTTGTCTCGATTTGGTCGAATAAAAGAGATTTTACAGTTTTAGGAATAAAAAGGTATGCGAATCAAAGGCTCTTTCCCGTAACTATATTATATTTTAATCAAAGGGGCGATATGGGAGAAAAACATTTAGCTGTCCATAGTGTAAGGTTTCTACTAGGGTAGTATCTCACAAATAAACAGAAGAGGAAAAAGTAAGGAAATAACCGATGTAGCAGAGAATATATGTAGAATCCTAAAAATGCAGATTGGTCTTACACACGCTGATAGCTGGTGCAGAGGAAAGACAATAAACAATTACAGAAAATTGAAATTCATTCACTATAGTAGTGGTCATACTAAAGTATAACGAAGCACATCAATTATGAATATGAAATGAAATGAAATTATGAAATACAAAGAAACAAACTTCTAACACAGTCTTGACGGAACGAGAATCTTCAGATTTTCTTGTATTAACTTCTCAAATGTAAAAATCTTTGTTACAATCGACACAAAAAGTTCCAGCCTTGTTTATTTCTTTCTGTGATATATTTATACAATTTTACAAATCAGGTAGAATCTCAGCAGTCATAAAAATTCGGTTACAACAGGGAGGAGTGAAATCGCTCCATTCCTCCTACTCTGTCCTCATTTGGTGTGATATGTTTGTCATTGTGCGGGTTAGGTACAGGCGATACAACTTTCCACAAGATGAGAAATTAGCTGCGATGGTTCAGCTTGACAACTGGCTTCGAAGAAGTTGCATTCATGGACTAACTATTGTAGCATGTCCTCCATTTGTCCATTGATGAAGTCGATGGCACATAGTTGCGCGCTGGGTTTGATCATGCACTTATCAATTTGGACTATGTCCACCACAGTCATCTGAGAGATATCAGTCGAATCTCTCTCTTCCTTTTCCTTCAGATCAAGTGAGATCTGTTCCACATTCATCTGCATCAGTGTCTCAGCGTCGCCTCCGCTGTCAATTCCTAGTAGCTCACCGTCTATATAATTGAAATCCTCCTCCAAGGAATTGGTTATCTTTTGGGCTTGTTGCTTGCCTTTGGCGATGTTATGCTCCCATTCCTTTAACATAATATTTCCTCGGGTTTGTTCAGAGATGCTGAGCCTGGGAGAACCTACCGCAACTCTATTATTCGTGGCTATCATGGCCTCCTGGAAAGTGACCCGAGCCGCTACGACATCCCTTTCTCTGGCAGATAGGTTCTCGGAAACCTGATTGACCAACATAAATTTTTCCTGGATCGCTCCCACCTTGGCGAGCAAGTTTTGTTGAGCCGCAAAGCTACTGCTCCGAATTTCGATTGCTTGGGATTTGAACATCCCAATGTTTATCATTCTGCTCTTGATGATTTCTACTTGAGCCTGCAACTCTTCAATCAAAATCCTCTGTTGGCTCGCCTGCATCCAACCATCCCGGACCACTAGTTGTGCTTGCTCAAGCTTGGTTTTGAGCACGTCTATTTCATTTTTATCGGCCAATCTGGCCTGCTCTATTTCCACGCTTGCCTGACCTTTAGCATTCTCTGTGGCTGAGGCTAATCTAGATTCAAGAGTCCTGATTAGGAGATTTTTTCTCTTAAGTTGGTAATTCAAAAGTCCGACCGAGATTTGATTCATTGAGGCATATGCTCCTAGCGTCCCTGCGATTTCAGTGGCAAATTGCTCATGCTTTTTATCTTTTCCATCGGTCATAACTTTATACTTTTTGGCAGTCGACTCTCCTTCCTAGTAGAATTCCCTTTTCACTACTGCTTTTCTCTTTTTATCAAAGAAAAACTCATTCGGAGGGAGTTCTTCTACTCTTATGGGCCTCAGCTCCTCATTGAATATCCATACTTCTTCTGAATTTCCCTGCGTTGACTGCAAGGGGGTGATAGATGTGATGGGTGCTCCGATATGTTTTGCCGATTTTCCTGAGGTATCGACCGGGTTCTGCCTCTTTGGCGGTTCTGGGGTCTTTACCTTGGTCTCGAGATTATATTTCTTTGGCGGGTCCGGAGTCTTTTCCTCTGCTTCTGGATTCTTCGTTTGTTCCTCCTTGTCCTGGTGTTTTCCCTGGTCAGGAGTTGCATATTTAGGATTTTTAGCATCCTTCTGTTTCATCTTCGAAATGCCTGGACCCTCACCTCGCAATACAGCGGGGAGACAGCTACGTCGGTGTTCCTGGAATTTCAATACCTCAGCTCTATCCTCAGGTGCCAAAGATTGAATCTGGGATAGAATTTCTTCATATGACCTCGCTCCTCGGAAAATGTCATCTGAGGGTGAATTCTCATGCTCAAATATTTTGGGCCTGCAATTAACCAAATGATTGCTCACGACCCTCTATGGATCGTGCTTGTTGTATTCGATGGAGACCAAATTTAGGTCTTCCAGGGCTGCAGCCTCGGCTTTGGCATGCCCGAAATCTAATAAAGAATAAGAATTCAAACGAATGGAAGAATATGGCCATACCTTCTTTGAGTACCCTTTGAGCTCTTTACTTACACCACCAATTACCGTCTATCGGGCGACCTCGTGACAAGCAAGCTTGTCAGGAATGAACAATGGCAGCGCATGCGGGGGAACAGAAGCCCCAAAAACTCTGAGGTATGAAAAATCTGCCTCAACGTACCACTACACTATGCTGCTCAGATTTGTCGCAATGTTGTCCGAGATACGGGGTGGTGGGTGACCAAAAATGGCGATATGCAGGGGCACCATCACCTAATTAAAAATTTCATACGCAAAATTTTCTGCTTTGTTTTCCCATAGTTTTTCATGATATACATGTATGGGTTTGTCTTCGGCCAGAGTCCAACCCCATCTCATCAATGGAAATGGTGTCATAGAACAAATTGCGTCCATAATATATGCAGACATAAAGAATGAGGCTGGCCTCCCATTTTCCTTCTGCTCCCGATACTCGGTGACCCGATTAGCCAAGCTATCCGAAAGAAACCTTTCCCAGTCAAAGGAAACGCCTTCTGCGACCCAAAATATCAAAGGCACCCACGCAAGGAAAAAATGTGTTGTGTCCTCTCTCCCATATAACCGGCATGTCATCATACCCACATATTTGTACTGCGGCTCTAAAGAAGCGATTGAGTATATGCCGTGGTTATCAGCTCTGAACTTCACTGTGTTCGAAACCCAATCCTTTATCAAATTGGCCATGGTTTTATCATATTGTACGCATTCCTTCTCCTTGAGCTCCTCCAAGAACTCAGTGCCATATACTTGGTCGGACGTCGCGGGAAGCTTATACATGGATTGCAGGTGTTTCAGCCTAAAAGTCCCGATGGTGACTTTCTGCTCGTTCATTATAGTCCTGGTCGGTATGTCTACATGATCCAATGCCCATCGGACCATGTCATAATATGGAAGCAACCGTGGCCTGGCTGCTACCCTGTGCATTCCAGATTAGATGACTATTTTGTACTTGGTGGTTATATCATCTCTTTCGTTGCCGTCGGAGTCGTCGAAATAATCCACCAATTCTGATTGCAACATATCTGAAACATACGACCAGTTAGGGACCAAGTCTGTATTTCGAGGTGAAGTATTAGAGACATTATCTGAGCCTTGTCGTAAAACCTTGACATTCGCCTTCGCTTCTTTCCGCGGAGCCATGGCTGAAGCTTGCATTTTAGCTCTTCCGCGATAGAACAATGTATACATACAGAAGTTAGTTTACTCAGAAGTGATGAGCTTTGCGTTCTATGAAAATACACTCGTTATAATGAAGCGCAACCCTTTCATATATTTGAAAACTCGGTACCTTTCGAAACAAGCCTGTCAAATCATAATTAGAAATAAATTTATGTCGTAAAAATCCGATCTTACATTCATAGAATTACCCTATTTCCCCATTAATGTCATAAATTTTGGCGGTTTAAAAGTCAGTTGGTGTATGGAGAGAAAAGGCCCCTTCGTAAATAGTGCAGGCATCGAAACGTGGGATATATCTTGATTTAGCTTAATTAATCAAAATCTCGTCAACGTTAATCAATATCTCGCTACTCGTTATATCAGGGATTTTCCTTTAACATTTTGAGCCTCCAACTCCCGAGACTGCGAGGACCGATTTTGGTTTAATTAAAGGTAATCGTGATTTGGGGCTTGATTAATTTTATAATTATCATTTTTGTCATGTCACGACTTAGAGCTTCGTAGATAAGTTTCTGGGAGATTTACATGTCGAGTTGTGAAACTGCGAGATCGTGATAACAAGACTTAATTAAGGGGAAGATAATCTTGGATTAAGTTCTTAATTAATCATGTTATAATTACATCGTGACTTCGTGAGTCGGGTTTTAGAAGTTGTGACTTTCGAAAAAGATAGTGTCGAGTGGCGAAATGTCGAGAACAACTTTTACCACAGTTATCTTTTTGCCTTTAATCCTTGACATGGGTTATCCAGAAAGGACCTCATGTTCTCGGCTCTCGGGGCTGTAAAAATAAGAATTTGGGTTTGGCGAAAGCCAAGGCGCGAAACGCTGAGGCGCGAAACCCCGACGACGTCTAATCGTGAGTTCAAAATTTTACCCTGGTTACTGCCTTGAGTGAAAATTTAAAATGACTTTTCCGTTTCGTGACTCGGGACGTGTGAATTCATGAGTTATAGTATCCGACCTGTGAGATCCCGAAGTAGAACAAAAGAGGGAACCTTCTTACGAAAGGTAGGACTTGCTTCGAGAGTAGAAAAATCGTCGCTGCTCACGTGACAAACTTTCAGAGGTATCAATCTCTTGAAGGAAAAAAGAAAACCACCTTTAGATTTCAAGCATCAAAATGAAAATTGTGATAGGCTAAAAAACAAGGGTGGCTCCAACATTACATGTTACATTTGCTCCCTGATTTTTCTCCTATTGTCCATCTCTTTGTTTCTTTGGAGCTATGTAGTCTTTCTTCAGATGTCCCTTCTTCCCACAATTACAACACTCTATCTTTCCCAGTCTAGATTTGGATCTTCCCTTCTTAGAATTTCGATGATTCCTTGAGCCCTTTCATATATCCTTTTTTCTTCCCCCGTTCTCCATGTTTAACGCATTACCTGATGTCTCACTTGTGTTTTCCTGTTGCATTTCCTCACTAAGGATAACACCAAAAACATCTTCAAATTTTAAAGTGTTTGAACTAGAGACAACGTTACTTACATCCATGACCAAGTCGTTCCATCTTTCTGGCGATGAGAACAAGATTATAAGAGTCCTAACCTCATAATCAAATTCCACTTTTACAGAACTTAGTTGATTAGTAACCGTATTAAATTCATTTAAATGATATGCAGTAGACCCACCTTCTGACATGTTCATATTAAATAATCTCTTCATTTTAAATACCTTATTGGACACCAAGGGTTTTTCATACAGTTTAACCAATGTGTCCATCATCTCCTTCGTTGTCTTTTCTTTTGAAATATTGAAAGCCACTGACGCGGCCAAGCTTAGCCGTATCATTCCTAGTGTCTTTCTGTCAAGAACCTCCCATTCTTCGTCTTCATGGTCATAGGATTCTTTGTTATTCCACCCAATGGTAGGAATAAATCCTTATGATATAAATAATATTCCATAAATGGTAGTTTTGTTCGTTAAATTTCTCAACCCTAAACTTTCCATCTTCTGTCATTGCTCCCACTCGAACTAGGAACCCTCTTTTCTTGTGAGTTACCTTTCGATCTAATACAAGTTGTTAGAAAAATAGGATCACAGAGAAATAAAATAAAAATGAAAAATGTGGAAATAAAACACAAAAGATACACAATACAATAGAGACACATATATACGTGGTTCACCCAGTGTGGGCTACGTCCACTAGAGAAATTGTTAGGTCCTTCCTTTTTATTATCCATCAAATGAAGAGATACAACGTACAACACACCCACTGTAAATTCTTGTTCTTTCTCTCATAGTCTCCTCCCTCATAATACAATATTCACAATGATGCATAGCTGCAATACATTTCCCTCATAAAAGAGGGTTTCCTTCCGAGGAAAAAAACCCTAACATAAATTCTAGTGTCAGATCTATGACCTTATAATGAATGGTCCATATTTCTATGAAATTATAATATACATTTACAAGGAAACTTTTCCTTTGGGGGCATCACCCCCGAACCCATGCCTAGGGCCTGCTTTCCCCTAGTTGGGGGGATGAGCCCCTTGGACCCCATAGGGGGGGAACCCCCCGCGTGGAGGGGTGTACAGTATTCACGGGGTATAAACATGGTTGAAATGAATAGCTATGAAATAGGAAGATATTTAGGCTCCACAATCAACAAAGGGTGCCTCTCACATTCCATTCATAGCTAAATATCCCACAACCCACTGGTATTCTCCTACAACTATCCCAAGTTTCATCCAAATATGTTCCTCTTTACCTTCCCAACCCAAGGAATTTACCCCTTCACTTCTCTCAGTCCATCGGGCATCCTATTTGTTTATTAGGCTCTCTCTAGCACATATAACTAGTATCTATCTACTGGGAAACTCAAGGGAACTCACTTCCAAGAAAACTACCATCAACAACAAAAACCACTTGTTGTTATAGTACAATTCAAACAAGAGTTCACTCTTCAGGCCTGACAACCTGTCTCTTCAATATTTAGCTCCAAAGCACTCCAATATACTCCAACATGCTCCAGAATTTGCCCAACCTTCTTTCTTTATCTCATGTGCTCACCTCCTATGCTCCCTTCTTGTTTCTCATGTAAAAATCAATGTGTAAAATTTTTCCATAGCTTCCCATAGGAATTTTCCTCTATTTTATCTTACTTTCTTTTCTTACACTCTTTCCCAAAGTGATTATACTCATCCACATGCTCTCCAATAACTATGAGATGTGACCCTCACACCCACCCTCTTACATGAGTTTAATGATTGGGCTCTTATACACTCAAACATAAATTAGAAGTTATCCCCGATGGTAATAAAATTCAAGAAAATGAGATGAATTAATAATCACAATTAATTTTCCCCTTGGACCCCTCTTAAACACTCTCTTCTCTTGTGGAAAACTCAACCCCCATCTCTGACCATATTTCCAGTAGTTGGTATCATGTTTTATTTATTCACAAACAAAAATACGTTTGCATATTACATCACTTGGCGATAACCACATTCATATATACATTATGAATAAATTAAACTAGGTATTATAGTGGGGATGTTACATTCCCCCAATGACAATGTTCCTATGATTATGTATCCAATATACAAGCACAAGGCAACTAACTTGAAATACAAGAGGCTTCCTAGGATTGTTTCAAAC
>ML778774.1:455995-470230 GCA_009831015.1 Picea engelmannii | reverse complement strand
CCCAATGACAATGTTCCTATGATTATGTATCCAATATACAAGCACAAGGCAACTAACTTGAAATACAAGAGGCTTCCTAGGATTGTTTCAAACTCTAGTAAAAGTTGCATGTGGTTTAAGAGGGGCTAGTATAAAGACACTAAGTCTTTTCTAAATCATTGGAGAAAAAATGAGGTCGCTCTGTAGAATAATGATACCATAAAAAATACTATCACATCTAAATTTAAGGAGAATTTGTGGTGCATAAAGAAATAGAGGATAAGAGAAAATTAAGGTACTATAAAGAGGTCACTAACCATAATATGCAAGATCAAAAGTTTGTTTATGTTATAGCTATCTTTAAGAAGGAAATTAACATTACAAAAATAAGAACAAACTCTCATGAGCTCCATAGTGAAATAGTACATTGAACAATTCCTAAAATGTTGTGAGATGAAAGAATTTGTGATCTTTGTGACACTAAGAAGGTGGAGCATGAAAAGTAATTTATCTTATAATATCCTATGTATTTCCACATCAGATCTAAATTTTAAAATATCCATAACACTACTAATCTTCCTAACCTATTAAGTCATCAAAATATGGAGATTTAATAAATCTTCTCTCCATTGTTTTTTAGCACAGAAATAAAATGTTAAAGCAAACCAATTAATTTGTTATCGTTTTTTCTCTAGGTTTGATTGACCAAAGTTGGTCTCAATGGATGGTAGCAATCATCATGATGTGTGTGAGTGTTTTCCAAGGAAAACATCATGAGATTCCCTATGTTCCCCACAATGTCTAGAGACTTCCAAGGAAAAGTTCATCCCATCCCCCCCTCTTCCTTTCAATATCTAGAATGAGGATAGTATCTATATGTGTGTATGGATGTATGGATGTATATATGTATATATGTGTGTTTGTGTGTCTATACATGCATTTATGTATGTATACGTTTTCCAAGGAAATCATTGTGGGATCCCCCCCTCTTCCCCACAATATCTTAATGGAAGACAACTCAACTGCTAAACACAATAGCAACAAATAACCTCAAGGGACACCACTATATTTGAACCTCTAATCTAGGGCCTCCCCACCAACAACATTCCTTTAGTAGAGGGTTTAATTGATTAGGATAACCCTTGGGGTGTGGGTGTGTTCGTGTGTGTGTGTTTACACACACATGCACAACATTGTAGATTCATTTGAATTCAAGATTTTTAAAGTACTTAAAGGTTTACATTTCAATTTTTTAATCCCCATCAATTTCTAATATATATATAAACCATTGAAATAAAATTTGAAATTCTTTAGCACTACATGACCTATAGTTGTGTTTATTTGTATTCTTATAAATTATATTTTTATTAATGTAATAAAAACAAATTTACTCGAGTAATAATAAAGTGCTAGTAATATTTTACTCAAACCTAAAGGATAAATTGAAATAGAATTTGATCGCAGTTTGATTGGGCATGTCATCAAGCAATGAAGTTGAGGCTTGCGTTGTCTATCAAGGCTTCAACCTCTTGAAAGGGAAAGGAGTGTCTTAGATCATGGTAATCGGTGATTCTACCATCATTATTAGTTCTTTAGTGCAACAATGTCTTACAAGAATCATCAAGATCTCACTTATTATTTAAACAAAATTATAATTAAACCAATGCTTTGCAAAGTTATTCTACTTTTGAGTGTTATGAAGGTAAAAGAGGTGTTCAATTGATAAGCCAATATAAGTGTATTGTTTAAAGAAGGATTTATAGTGATAAATGTTGAGGTGCCAACCTTCACACCTATCCCATTATTTTATGATATTGATGATGGATTACTACCCAATACAAGTATGTCAATAATCCATTCAGTGGCATGAGGTGGGCTCATGCATGTGGCCTTTTAAGAAAGGATGTTGGGTATCCTTTGATGCATTTGATCCTTTCCTCATCTCAAACCCTCTGGTAGTAACACTAGAATGGATTTGGGACTGTGAGGTTGGTTTCATTTAGATTATGGGGATTTTCCCTATGTTCCAACACTCTCCTTTGTTTGAAAATATGAGTGATTTTTAATCTAGGAATTATTGTTGTGTTCTATGAAATATAAAGGAGGCACACATTGGTATGAGGCACCATGAGAGAGAGAGAGAGAGAGATATGGCTAAGGAAAAAATCACTATGGTCATCTCTATTATCAAATGAAGTTGATGGAAAAATTATTTACAGTGCAAATCGAAGGTGGACAATAGGGTTAGAGACAATTGTGTGATCTAGGAGGCTCCCCAGGTCCAAAAAAAGCTCAAAAATAAAAGTTATCAAAATTGAATGAAACCAATTCCATTGCGACCGGCTCTTCGCATTGATTCTGTTCATATATTTGCTTTCTCAAATGGGCTCTGTATGTGAGAGTTATCACACTTTGATCAGATTCTCAAACAAGCAAAAAGTCAATGTCAAACTGGCAAAAAGTCAATGTTGACGTCAGCATGACATCACCAAGATAACTTCATTATGTTGACGTGGTATAGGCAGGTGGTGACATGTGACATGCTGACTATGCAAATGATGCAAGCGTGGACCAATAGATGTCAGACACGTGGCATATGGTTGAGTTTATGTGGATGTGCCATGTGGCACCCCTATAAGTTTTAAACCTGTGAAGTAAAGAAAATGCATATAGATTCTTAAGCAAAACATAAATTAATCAATGGCTCATTCACATAGTACACAAAGATTTATACCGGAAAACCTCAACCGGGGAAAACCTTTCTTATATTCATTATATCAAATTTCACCATTCACATACAATATATACAATGTTCTTAGGTATTTTGTAGATACCAAAACCCTAATCCCTTAGTCCGGGATTAATTTAGAAAACCGCTAAAAATAGAAAAATCTGCATAGTTGTCGAATCTGATGTGCCCACACACACATGCAAAGAATATAACACATACCCAACATTCTCCCACTTGTTGTTTTCTTTGCATCTAGTGGTCCACAAGATTATATAGTCAACAATCTAGAGCAGCAATGCCCATTGTTACTCTACACAAGGAGAACTTTTCTGTGCTCACAGACTTTGTCAATGAATCTGCAACATTCTTCAAAGTGTCAACCTTTTACAGCAACACCTTCTTTTCCTCAACCATTTCTCTCACAAAGTGATACTGAACATCAATATGCTTTGTCTTCGAATGATAAGTTGTGTTCTTTGCCAAGAAGATTGCACTCTAACTATCTAATCTCACTACTTCTTGTACCAACTCAATACCTGAACACAATATATGTAACCATACTACTTCCTTCCTTGCATGAGTGGCTACCATGTATTAAGCTTCTGTAGTTGAGAGTGCCACTACAACCTATCTTTTTCTCATCCAACTGATTGCTCCTCCAAATAGGTTAAACACATACCCACTTGTAGATCTTTTGCGATCCAAATCTCCAGCCCAGTCTGCATCAACAAAGCCATGTATGTCCACCACTTTGTCCAATATTGGTCTTCCTTGGTAGCACAATCCATAATTAGTAGTTCCACACAAATACCTAAAGACCCTCTTTATTGTTGTCCAATGCTCCTTCCCTGGTTTTGACATATACCTGCTCAAAACTCCCACTGCATGTGTAATGTCCGGTCTAGTATAGACCATTGCATACATCAAATTGCCAACTGCACTGGCATATGGAACATGGGACATGTTCTCTTCTTCTTCCTGTGTCTTGGGACACTGATCTGCAGATAACTTTACACCTATAGGAATAGGAAACTTGACAGGTTTACTTCCATGCATATTAAACCTCTGCAATATTGTCTCAACATATTTTCTCTGATTCAACCAGAGTTTCCTGTTAGTACAATCTATTTTAATTTCCATTCCCAGAATGAAGTTCGTAGCTCTAAGATCCTTCATGTCAAATTTGGAGGATAGCTACAATTTCACCTCCTTCATAGCATCCATGTTACTTCCTACCAACAACATATCATCAACATAAAACACTACATAAATGAAGGGATTACCAACCTATTATGAATATGCACAGTGATGAGCCCTGCTTCTCACAAATCTCAATCCAACGATGTATGTGTCAAACTTTTGGTACCACATCCTAGGTGATTTATTCAGACCATATAGTGACTTCTTTAGCTTCCATACCAGCTCTTTCTTTCCCTTCACTACAAAGCCTTCTGGCTACTTCATGTAGATTTCTTCTTCCAGATCCTCATGTAGGAATGTTGTCTTCACATCCATCTGTTCCACTTCAAGATCAAAAGCAACAACAATAGATAAAATAAATCTAATAGAAGTTAACTTAGCAACAAGAGAAAAAATATCACCAAAGTCAATTCCCTCTACCTGGGAATAACCTTTTGCTACTAACCGAGCTTTGTATTTCTCCACTTTTCCTTACTTCTTCTTAAACAACCATTTGATACCAATGGATTTTCTTCCAGCTGGAAACTCAACTATATCCCATGCCTCATTCTTATCCAGGGCATCCATTTCTTCAACCATGGCCTTCTTCCATAGTTTACTATCCTATGAATTCACTGCTTCCCTGACAGTTTTGGGATCATCATCAGTAATAGATAAACAAAATTGGAACGAGAACCAGGTGGACTAAACCTTTCTGGTTTCCTTCTTTCTCTCATTGATCTCCTCAATACTGGAGTATGAGGTTCTTCTTCTTCTTCTTCTGCTTCATCTCTTCAGATAAAAAGCATGCAATTGTTCGACAACACAGGTATTCCAACAGAGGAAGAACACCTTTAGTAACCACTCACATAACCAGATCAGATATCAACACATGGATGTTTTCACATGGTAAAACCCCTACAAGGAAACATCCATAGCCCCAGACAATGCAGCCACTTGGAGCAGTTTATTAATGCAAATAAAAAGATTACAGAGAGATTTTACAAGAGAGTTTCTCACAATCGATCATCAGCAAATGACCCTCCATGCTCTTTAAATAGAGATTATGGACCAATCAGGTGTTAAGCCACAGATTAATGGTCGTTAAGATCGAGGAGAGTATGAACCGTTGGATCACTCTATGTCAGGAACATATCATGACCGTCGGATTTCCTAACTACAAATGCATACTAATGCATACTAAAGAAACACACTAGAAAACACACTTTTACCTAATGACACAATAGGCCAAGTAGATCTTACTAACTCCTAAGTGTCTAAATATCCTAACATCCTCCCTTAAGAACAACTTGGGATGGGATTGAAGGATTTACAATAGTGACACAATAGGAGAAGAAAGGAGGCATTAGAGCCTATCCCCCCTTAATGACAACTTCCTGAACTCCTAACATAGATCGAAGTTTGGAAAAATTCACTTTTGTAAGAGACTTTGTGAAAATGTCTGCAACTTGATCTTCTGTAGGGAAAAAGAGAACTTCAATAACTTGATCATGGATAAGATTTCTGATGAAGTGCATGTGTAGCTCGATGTGTTTTCTATGTTGATGTTGAACTGGGTCTTTGGCAAGCTTGATGGCACTCTGATTATCACACCAAAGGCTAGTCGTGTTAATATTATGGTAGTTGTGGGAGGTATTTGCCCCTATGTGTGAACCTGACGAGAATAGAAGACTCTGGAAAGAAAGAGACACCCTAATGAGTTGGCTAATAACCCTAGAAGCCTTGTCGTCTCAAGAAGATAATTTATATTAGGCTATTAGCCTACAAGATAAGAAGTCGGCCATAATTAATAATAATATACTGAACAGACACATACCCAGAAGGAGAAGTCGGCCCCAACAAACTGGCAGGATTACTATAAATACAGGGCGCCAGTTCTCATTTGACAACATCTCAGAATTGTAGTTTCCCAGTTGGTGCGCACTGTAGTTGCAGTCTGGTGCGTAGGTTTGGAGGAGGGTTGCAGGTGCAGCTACAGCAGCAGCTAGTTTCAGTATTAGCTTGGATATCTCTTGGCTAGGGTTTGGAACATCTGATCAGTCTTTTGTGATGCGTTATCCTTGGGGATTGATGCACTACTCTCTTTTTGGCTATCCAGCCTAGGGTTTGCTTCCAAAGGAATTCTCAGGTCAAGGTTAAAGTGCTCGGAGGGAGGCTTCGGCCTGTGGTTGGTTGACGAGGGTATCGTCAATGGTTAAATGAGCACACCATATTCTATATTCTAACAGGTTATGGGTCCACACCCCTTCAATCAGCCTAAAACCCTGGAAGGAAATATAGCTGCTATATATTGAGCTCATTGAGGAACTGCCGCTAGGGTTACTAGCAGGAGCAGCTTCCAAAAGCATTGCAGCTAGGGTTACCAGCATAAGCAGTTGCAGAAACCCTAAACCTCTTGTTGAGGCACCTTAAGTGACGATATTGACCTAATATCCGGATAGATCAGTGCGCCCTAGCCCAACGCATCTCCTGGTACTCTCAGAAGGCCAAGACGTGAAGTTTGAATTTCTGGTAAAATCTAGGGTTTGACCAAGTCAAGAAAGCCATGATGAATTCTATGAAGTCTAAGTGTTGTTGGGAAATAATACCCTACGGACTACAAGCTAGGGTTAGGCTTGCATGCAGATCATGACCCTAAAGAAATCACTTTCAACCTATCACCCCAAAACTCAAACCCCTTTTTCACATACAAGCATGGAAAGGACCTACTAACCTTTTTACTGATGTTTGGTGTAGATCCTCCGTTGCGCTTTGTCCACCTGCTTGCGCTGCTCCTTCCAAAGACAATCCTGCAATCAAGACAAAACACTATGCATGCATGCTATTTTTCTACTTGAGGGTTAGAGATTAAACATAAATCGAATGAAACATATAAAACTCATGCATTGGGACGGGAAAAGTATTCTTTATTATTTTCAAGATGAATCAACTTACAATCAATGTTGAGACCGGCCACTGTTCCTTGATCCTGATCCTAGGATCCTCCTCTTCTTTGTCCTCCAACTGCCTTGCTTTAATTCTCCTTAAGCTTGAGGAAAGGCTAAAGGGTTGGGACAAATGGATTCGGCAATTGGGCAGAGTTTCTTTTCTATCTTTTTCCTCCTCCAAATAGTACCCCTACCCCTTCTTTTATAGGCTAGAAGGAGCTAGGGTTTTGGATGAACTCTCGGCCATGCATGGCCGGGAGTTTCAGTAAATTGACCCATAGCTTTTTGTCCCATCGGCAACTTTCCTGTTTTTGTGCTTTTTTAGGTAAACGCGGGCTGTAGTAAGCTAACTAGCGTTCCAACACGTGCAGTAGTAGGCCTGCCAGCGTTCCAACGTGTGCAGTAGTAGTTTAGGGCGTGTTTTACTTGATTTAAGAGGATTTTTAAGAGTTTATTCAACATGGCCTTGGCAAGGAAGGGATATGAGTTGGCCTGATTCCAGGTAAGCATGTGTGGTGCAATTTAGGGTTATAACAGATGCCCCCTAATGTGTGAGGTCAGAAGAGCATCTGATGGCCAAAATACATTACCAATTCTTTACCAATCTGTACTGATATGCTGAATGAGTGAGCCGAGGAATCAGGAATCAGGAGGTGTCGTCTGCAAAAAATATCAAATGTCTCACCGAGGCGGGCATACCCATGCTCAGGATAAAATAGAACCATGGCTACCAATCAAATACACTGTAGATCCATGTCCAACAACTATGAAGAATAGTCGCGAACAATACACAACGAAGCTACATCTCGAAATCAGAAAGATATACATATAAAGTACCCATCTCCCAGAAGTTGATTCGGCCTGATGGCTGTACTTCAGAGCTCGAGCAACAACTTCAAAATCTTCTAAAACTCGGGTAGGAGTGTAATATGAGTGTACGACTGCACTACCCAGAGTTCTTCAACGGCTCGTCGGTTATGGACTTGATAATCTTGATGATCGGACTGAAGGCTTCAGTGATTTCGAACAAAGACTTGATTGGACGTTCAGGATGGCCAGGTATGTGGACAGGAGACATATTGCAGAGGGGTCGACATAGGCTTAGTGATAAAATTCCCTTGGACAATAGCATGACAAGTGATAAGACTCAGGCAACATATCTGTTAATCATAAGTCTACGAAGCAGGAGGCAACGCAAACTCTCCATATGTTTGGAAGAGTAACCAAATGGTGGAGGAAACAACTCAATATAGCGAGAAAAGCTTCTTAAGGTCATACTACATCCCAAAGTGTGATGAATCAAATGGACATATGTGCTTTATCCAAGGGCGACTCATGATGCTGCCAATAAAGAAAATACTTTTCCCATCTTCTTTTTGGGGTATATTTGATTTTTTTGTTCTTTTTGATGATTTTGAAAACGAATAAAGGAGTATTACATTACAATGGAGGAACGAGTACAACAAACATACAAGCTCAAGGAATAAGGACAAGACTGATGTTCTAAGGAAATGATACTCGGGAAAAATCCTCCAGTGGCCAAAGGTGTTAAGACGCAAAGGCAAATTGTTACTAGACTGATGGGTAAAGGATGCAAATGCGGTTGATAGAACACACAATGGTAACATCCTTCGATGTAATTTTAACGAGCCCAAAGAAGGTAAGCTCGATGATTTTTCATATTTAGAGAGTCTGAAAAAGCATAAAAGGAAACTCCATTGGGGTACCTTTTTCATCAATAGTCTAGTCGGTTCGAAAAAGGGATAAACTAGCACCGATTAGACGTCAATTCAAAACCATTTTAACAAGTGTGAAAAGGACAAGATCACTCGGCTATTTTTTCACTTTTAAGGAGTCTGAAAAAATCTTAACTATGGACTCCATTAGGAATGTTCTTCTGGACCATTTTAACGAGTGTGAAAGAATAAGGTCACTCGACAATCTTTTCAATTTTAGGGAGTCTGAAAAGAGCTTAACTATGGACTCCGAGGGGGTTTCTTTTTCGTAAATTTAGTTTCTTAGGCCCGAAAAAGGAATAAAATTATACTTGAGGATACTCTTCTAAAGAATTGGAATTCAATAGAGTATTCCTTTGTTCGTACAGTTGACCATCCGAACCGAAAAAGGGGTAAACTACCACCGGACAGACGTGACTTCAAATTTCAGTTTAACGAGCGTGAACAGTCACAAGATCACTTGACAATGTTTTCATTTTTAGAGGGTCTGAAAAGGGCTTAAAAGGAGACCCGTTTAAGGAACGTTCTTCTGGACCAATTTAACGAGTGTGAAGAAACAAGGTCACTCGACAATCTTTTCATCTTTAAGGAGTTTGAAAAGGGCTTAAAGAAGACTCCATAATGGTTACTTTTCTCAGTTAATCTGGACGAGATCGAAAAGAATAAATGCAGTCTCGCCGGATGTTGCTTTCGGATCTCAAAGCGAGCTTGAAAAACAACAAATTTAGCTCATGATAGACTCTTTGTGGGTCGATGCCTGGCATCTCCTCGGGGGAGTTGTATGCTCCGAAGAAAACATTGTCTATGACACCAGGGGTTCTGGAGATATTGATAGGTATCATTTCAGTAATGGTTGCCATATTACCCTCAGCATAGATCTTGTGTGTAGCTAACGGATTAGTATGACAAGACCTATCTCCAGTCATAGTCAGGGTGAATTCTCCTACTTCGATTCGGCTTAACTCTAGGAGGAAATATGATCTGTGATGAAGATATTCCCAAGGTTTTTCCAGACTAGTCATTGCTTCGATTACTACTTCGTCCAAAGGAAAGACTAAATCTAACGAATCGGTGTTGGCAAGAGAACCCGGAGCCCAGATAGGCTCTAGAGGTGGATCCAACTCTTATGCAGGAGTCGGATCAGGAGTGGCTGAAGCTTGCTAGACTAAAGAGTACGCTACTTCAGCGACCGACAAGGGAATGGACATGCCGGAGTGCCCTGTATCATCCATCGTAGCTGATGGGGAAGGAAGAATCCATGGATCCTGAAAGTAAGTCATGCGGAACGACAAAACATGAAAAATCTCAGCCTTGTGGTGATTTGATATAAACTTGACATCATTATGAGGAGGTGGGTAATCGAAAGTACCCATCAAAGATGGGCACAAACCAACTCCTACATTAACGACACTGGCCTGAGGATTATCAATCATGGGAACCGTGGATTCCCCCAAAGCTGGGTCAAGTCTAGAGAAGGACAATTGATCAATGGTCACTATCCGGCCTTCGTGCGGAAATAATAAGACTCGGAAAACTGTAGCGACCACAACTTGCATAGCATAAGTCCAACTGTGACCTAACAAGAGATTGTAGTCAAGGGGGGCATCAACTACCTCTACTTTGACACACACAGTCTTCCCTCCTAACTGCATAGGGAAAGAAGGAATGATGCCATGTGGTCAGAAAGAACGACCGTCGAACGCAGTGAGGAGAGTAGGTGATGGAGATAACTCGGGCTGACCAATGGCTTTCCAGCATGCTAACGACATAACGCAAGTTGAAGCACCCTCGTCAACCACCGTGCGGAAGATATTCCATGTAAAATTTTTCGTGGGATGAGCCACTACTATCTGAAACGCGACGTGGTAAGGAAGATGAGGTTTAAAGTCAGTCGTATCCAACATGGTGGTACCCGGGTTACAAGTCTCAGTAGAGCCTAAAGCAGTCAACAAGGCTTTCCTCTGAGCAGGGAAACTTTGGAGGACCTCAAAAGCAGACATAGCACAAGGGGTTTGGGATAAATCTTCCACCACAGAGTAATTCTGGGCGGCCCTTGCATTTGGATTGTGAGAAGCTTTCTTAAACACACCCTTTGGAATGTGTGTCATTGTTTCTCCCAACGTCTTCTCAATCTGTAGAGGAAGAGATGGGATTTCGGCTTCTTTTCCCTTCTCAGAGGTGCTTGGTTTACCATAGTCGTGTGCTCTAGTCGTTATTAAATCATCACCCCTAACCATATATATGTTCGCGGATGAGGAATTGTTTGGGGGAGGGCAGGTTTCTTGGCTGCCCCCTTCGGCACTTGTAGAGGCTTGAGTTAAATTTTTCCCATGCTGAAAGGGATTAGTCAACACGGCTTGTTGTTGTTGTGTGACAAACTTTTGGGCCTCTGCAAGTCGAGGACATAGATGGGTCGGGTGGTCTTCTGCACATACGTTGCACGGATACCTCACCTTCCTCTTTTCCGTGGTGCCCTCGCCAGCATTATCAGTGGGTTTTTTATCCCCCTTACCCTTCTTGCATTGTTTTTTCTTCCCTTCAGGCTGCTGGTTGGCCTTTGGGTTAGTCGTATGCACGGAGTGTACTTCCGACATTTGGGTAGGAGGAGGAGCCAAAGAAGTAGTCTGGCTGGCCGTTGAGTGTTCTATGGATAACTGTTGCAATTGCTTTGTCAATTGCTCAATGGGCTTGGTTTGGGCTGAACCAACAATACCATCGACATGTGGTCTGGCTCTCTGTCTAGTTGTATCCAGAATTGATCGTGGTGCATCCGGTAGGATGTTATATAATAAACCAGACTGAGAATAGATAAGCTCAAACTGTTGAGCCCTCATGATGGCATCTTCCTCGGAGAAAACTCCAGAAGTTGCGACGTCTTTGGATAATTGGGGGACTAAATACTTAAGGAACCACTCAAGCAGGAATGTTGGTGGAACCAGCACTTTGATTAGACTCTTTCGGCGTCGCCACTCTCAGATATGGTCAAAGATATGGTGCGATGTCGTCTGTTCGAAATTAGCAAGCAACTCTGTGCCCGTGTCGTATCTCATAGGTAACTGGAAATGGTTAAGGAAGGCCATATCCAATTCGCCAAAAGAAGAATATCGTGAGCTATCAAACTCAATGTACCATTTCGCGACACTCCTAATAAGAGTGCGTTGAAACAATCGCAACTGGACATAATCATCTTTCAGTGAGTTAGATGAACACCAAAGGTGGAAAGTAGTCACGTGATCACCTAGATCTTCGTTAGGCTTGGCCTCGAACTTTGGAATGTTCGAAGGAAACTTCGTGGGCATAGGAGGCCAAGGTTGATCGTGACATATAGGATCATTTAACAACCGTGTCAAATCGGGCAAGTGTAACGTCGCCAGGAATGGTAGTTTGGGTTGCTGCTGATAGCCTGGGAAAAAGGGTCCTGGAGTTTGACTGGCACCAGGTTGCCAGGAAAAGTTTGGCTGCTGGCCCGGATTTTGGTAGAAACCATGGCCCGGACCAGCATAAGGGTTTTGCATCTGTGGAGACATCATTGGATGATTCCCCATAAAGTACATAGGATGTTGGGCATTCATCGTGTTTGATGGACTTTGGGAAGGATTACTCTATGCTGGTCCTAACGGGAGAGGCATAGAAGTCTGTCCGGGGTTCCATTGACTGTGGAAAGAATTACCCCAGAACGACATTCCAGAGGAAGGAACGGATCCTTGTCCTGAGTTCCAAGGTCCTGGTATATGTGCCCCCGATGTAGGAATAGTACACTGTGCCGGAGTAGACTGTCCAAAAATGGGTGTCCCCCAGATGGGAAAGCAGTGGATGCGAAAGTGTTGTTACCAAACGTCCCGTTCCAAACAAACGGTGATGAACCTACCGACGGAGTTTGCGCAGGCGTTCCTTGACTCCCGGCTCCAAATGAACTCGTGTGTGCAGGCTGCCCGGCGGACTGCTGATGCAAACCACCAAGCGAAGGCGACGAAGTAGAGATATGACCTCCAGCGTAAGGAAAAGCATTAAAAGGGACAAGAATTCCCCCAAGTTGACCTTGCAGAGAAGCGTTAGAGCTCCCTGCCCCCAGACCCAAAGTCTGTAAAGTGGAGTGAGTGAGTGCAGGACTTGTACCTGAACTAGGCATACCGTATGAGAACAGAGGGCCTGTCGCACTAGGTGTGAAGGGAGGTGTGGCCGCCGTGATAGATGGGGTCGGTCCACTGTGTGACGTAGTTGCGGCCGAGACCATGGTGGCCCGGACCGTCGACAAGGGAAAGTTAGGAGAAGCTTCTCCTGTGGTAGCAACGGTGATGGGAATAGAAGAATTCCCAGAGGAAGTAACAACGCTTGTTGCCATAGCTGTGTGAGGCACTGACAGGCTTTCGTAAAATTGAATTGGCACAATAACTTGCGGCCAAGTATCATTGGTTGAGGTTTCAACTGCACCAAGATTAGCGATTGATTCCTCTGGGAGTTGTTCAGGCTCAATGGTTTGTAACCCGGTTGCTTCGAAAGACCCTTGTTGGTCTAGCTTCCACCTCAATGGTGGTGGGGGTGGCTCCAGTATAATTGGCGGCAGGCCCAGAAGTTTTCATGACCGACGAAGCTCTGAATCCTCCACTGTGTGAGAGGATCCACGACACGCTAAGGTATTCTACATGTTCAAACAGTAACACAAACTAAAATGAAGCCCCTATGAGATAAGACAAGCAAGCACTAACTATTTTGAAGAACAGTTACAACAACCAACACTAGAGAAACTTATCGGTGCAAGTGCAACTCGAATACGGAAGCACCCTCTGGGTATACTTTGCAAAGAGTGGCTCGATGTTTGTCCTAAGTACCGCAGTATACCCCTGCAGTCACCTATGTATGTCCCTAGAAAAGATTGGCAACTAGTTTGCCAGCACGCGAACAGTCACCAGGAGGGTACAGTCGATAGTCGGGTAGACCACAATGAGTAGGGTATCAAGCCCGAAACCTATCAAGGGTATCGAGAGAAAAAGGTTCGGAAGACGATTGAGGACCTCGAATGGATTCGAGACCCACGAAGCCCCATGGCAAATGCAAACGACGGAATCCCTCAACAAATCCTCGATATGTGTTCTCCACTACACTCGGTCCAGCTTTGGAGGGGTTATCTCTGCTACCTTTCCTTGCGCGACCTCGTGTTTAGCCCCTGTGTTAGAGGGGGGTCCCAGATAACTTTCACATAACTGGACTTCTACACTCCCTATGACAGACTCCAATGTTTGGTTTGAGTGGCCTTGGAGAATTTACTCTCCAACCTATTCCAAGGCCCTAGTCCTGAGCTAGTGTATGAACCCTACAAACAAAAGAGTCTAATAGATTTTAAATTAGCGTTGTTTTTATGGGATTTTTTACGTCACAAGGTATGAAAGTGAAACTGATGGTGTGTAAAGACTCAAAGCAAAATGAATAAGAAATGCTTGGAAACAAAAAATTTTACAAAAAATGCAAAAACCAACAACTTTTCACTAAGAAAGACTTCTTTTCTTTTCAACTTTTCTAAGATTTCATGCAGCAAACCTAAAGGAATTTCGCTCGACTGCGAGCTACTTATGCTCTAAATGCACTGCAAAAACTTATGAACAAAAAGACTTCTTCCTAGCTATTGATGCAACAACACAATCTTCAAACAAAGAAGAAAATGACA